>VBVQ01000021.1:0-74512 GCA_011636635.1 Tetramorium simillimum | reverse complement strand
CCCCCCCCCTCGCCGCTTTTGACACGCCGCGCGTACAAGTAGGCGTTCTCGCGTGTGTGCGCGCGAGCGCGCGCGCGCGAGAATCCGCGTCGCGTAAAAATAAGCAAACTCTCGTTGCGCAATTACGGTCCCGATATCGCGGCCCCCGTGTTGCGTATGTGGCACGCACGTGGGTCGAAAGTACCTTGTCGCTCGCGCGAGGAGCCGCACACGGCTATAGAAGGCAGCGGGGCCCGAGCCGCGACATGTGGGCGACGCGGGGAAAAATCGTGAGCGACGAGAATCGATGACACGACAGAATCGGCCGCGGTTCCCAAAAACGATCCGGCCGAATACCTCGTCGGCGGGCGTACATTCCGCCGCGCCGTACCGGTGCGGGAGGAAAAAAGTGTGACGTAAACACTCTGTTTTTCTGCGTCGAGTCCTCGCTCCTATAATGCGAAGTAAAGGTGTCGCGGAGTCGCGTTGTCGGCTGATAAGGATTATCGTCGAGTGGCGAAAGCTCAGATACCGATCGCGGACGGCAAAAATAACCGATGAGCTTTGATTCGCGGCACGCCGCCGCCGGACGCTGCGTCGTACTATGTCCGGGATAAGAACGCGGTCAAACGTTTCTCGATAAGGGACCGCCCGCCCGTCCGTCCGTTGCGCCGCGTTGCACGTCTTCGCGAGCGTGAGTAACCGCGAGCTATGCCATGTGCCTGGAAATTCTCCGCCATAAGGGACTGCGCACTCGCGTTTGACAGCCGTTGCAGTCGGGGAATTTTGCGGCGAATATTTGCATACCGCGAACAGTGCTGAGAAACGCTAACCCGTGAACATTCGCGCTTTCGGCGATGCGCCGAGGTAGATCATTTTCCCACGTGGTGATAAAATATGTATGAGGTATCTTATTATCGCGTAATTTCGTACCGCGTCAGCCGTACTTATGAATCATTGTTAAATGTAAAGTTCTCGCTGAATGTTTTCCAAATTGATCGTTGCAGATAAAATCGATAGAGAAGAAGACACCGTTATAAAGAGAATCACGTCAATTGCTACGTTACACGTTTATTGATAAGATTTAATAATAGCTTTGCGGCGGACGCTTTTTATCGATTAAATTCTTGAGATAATTAGTGAGCGACGAGATTGTTTTCAGTTGTACATTTATATAAGCGGGATTATACTAATCAGATTATACTTTATAATTATTATTATTCTTTTCAGTTGTACATTTATATAAGCGGGATTATACTAATCAGATTATACTTTATAATTATTATTATTCTTTTCTGTCACGATTGGTAGAAAAATTAAAATAATCGCGTTCGACATCGAACTATCAAGTCTTCAAAATTTTTTAATCACGGGATTTAATATTAATTAAAACGATGCTTCTTAATTATATTAAGAAAGAAATATATTCGCATATATTTCCACCATCCAGGTGAAACTGTTTGTGCACGCATTTACGTACATGAATAAATATTCAATTAACTCGTCAATTACACTTAAGTGAGAGGAAATCATGACACGGAGAGACCGTGCCCGCTTTCGTTCGGTGGTATGTACCGCGCGTATGTCAGTCAGGACTTAATACAGACAATGATTCATCCGTCACGGTGGAGCCGCACCAAGTCAAGTCGACTCGAGTTGAGTCGAGTCGAGCCGCGAGGCAGACCGGGTCGGCGGCTCCGGGAATGGTTCGAATCACGGCCGTATACGGGTGGAGTTGTCCCGTCGACGTATAATTATCGTAAGCTGGCATCGTTCTGTCGTGCCGTTTCCTGCCCACCGTTTCTCATTCCTCGCCTCACTCTCGCTGCCCGCTTCTTTCGTCGGATGAAACGGGATGATCTTTGCGTAAAGTTAGCAGTCCATTTTCATCATTTCGATACTGAGAGGATACTGATATTTGTCCAAAAAATTTTAGAACATTTTATTAGTTTCGAAAACAAAAAGTTTTGGCGATTAGATATAAGAGATTTCTGCATGTTTTATGCCTATTTCTACCAATGCAGATTAACTTCAATCTTGGTTAAACTTATTTTTTAGAAATAACTTTCTCTAATTCTAAAAATTGGAAAAAGATACAAGATAAGTTAAACCGAGATTAAAGTTAATGTACATTGGTAGAAATGAACATTAGGGTTTTTGTTATATTAGACAAATTGCCCACAACTTTCTTACAACACTCGGACTCGATTTGAATTCTGTTATTTTCGCGATAGAACATTTGAAATTATTTAAAATTTTCAAGAAAATCAAGTTTCTAAAAGAAAAATTTTTACCCACAGAAACTTGGAAAATATCATTTCTATCTCAGAATAAAAAAATCGTGAAATTTTTTTATGTTTATTGATTTGAATATTAATAATTCTCGAGAAATTATTCGGAATTCTAAAGAAGTCTTCCGCGAAAGATTGTTTGTTTGTGTGAAAAGATTTTTAAAAATAATATCTTAGAGCTACAAAATGTTTTTTGCGAAATCGCCAAATTTGGAAATGATCTCTCCTTAGCTGAAATTGACAATCAAGGGAGGCTGTTGCAATGGAAAAAAAAAGGCAAATGTCTGTATTCTCGTTAAAACGTTTCGTGATCTCATTGAACGTAGGCATTATTGAAGTATAATACCTACGAGCATCAAGCGTGCTCCGTGTGAATGGCGTTTTAATGATCGCGGCCTTCCACGTTGGCTCGTGTATCACGTGCACCTTTGTAACTCGACATAACGTTCTATTGTTGATACGTGCGATCGGGTGCGGGCGGTCTCTCTCAGTGCAACGAATACGACTACAGGGTCAAGGTATCACAAACTTACGCGTTCGCCAATTATTTTGCTCGAGCTTCGTCTTTGCAACACGCAAGTTCAGTTGAAATATTTTTTCACAATAACACGTTCATCAATAGTTATTTTCGTCAAGTATTCAAACTATTGACGTCCTCGATATATTTGCAGGTCTGTGAAAGTAACTTCGAAATGCGAACTTTTACAAATTATAGAATTTGATATGGCATTTGATTGTTTACAATTTATTCATAAAAAAATCGTTTTTTGTCCATCTTGTAAAAAAAATAAAAATAATTGATTGAAATTTTTTTTGTAAAATGGACAAGAAACGATTCTTTATGGATAAATTGTGGACAATCAAATGCCATGTCAATTTTGTAAAACTTCGTATTTCGGGGTGTCAATTTCACAAACCTTTTATCTATATTAAAGAAAAGATCGATTTTGGATTGAAAATCTATAATTGAAAGAACATTTGGCGGCGTCGGGAGATCCTGCGGGGTTTTGGGGAACTGAATTCATCGGCATCTCGAAACCTCGAAATGGCCAATTTTGCGACATAGGGGGTATCATAAAAATAACGACGATATTTACGCGTTGCGCGATTACCGGTTACCAGTATCGACCCACGGTCGGTCGGTTTCGCGCGCCCACGTTTGGTCTTGCGAGCCTGACCTTATTCGGAAACCCTCTTCGAGAGTGGCGTTCCCGATTTACCACCTCCCGCCCGGTGGCAGAGGTGGGGCTGTAGGGCAGGTGAAATAGCATTTAACTTCTTCGGGGCGCCGCCGCGACAGCCGTCTGGAGTACGAATGAGCTTAAAAGAAGGGTTTGAAGGGGGAGAAAAGAACCTTTTATAACTGTTTTTAACGTTCGTTCTCTTTGATTAGACATGCCTTTGATCCGTGGTACAAATTCGTTTACGCCACAATACGTCAATATATTATTAGCGTACTCATATCTACTTCGATTTATAGTTTTTTTTTGTATCTGTTACTATCCATCGTTATGTTTCAGTAAAACAGTAAACATTTTTAGATATTGAAATATGCTGTTACTCATAATCTCAAAAATAATTCTATATTTTAGTTAATAAATAAGTATAAAGAAAGGTAAAATTTTATAAGTATCATTGTATTAATTTAATTATCTAATTATTCTAATCTATAATTAATTCTTAATTGCATAGTAAATTAACTTGTGTCTTTGCATGATTTGTACAAATGTGCGCTTTACATTTCTTCTGAAACATTTGTATTATGAAAGCTACTTCCTCGAGGAACAAAGTCTTTAACTGTTCTTCAGTTGTTCTCTACCGTATTGTGGTCAAAACACAGCAAGTTGTGCGAATCGCTCTCCGTAGATAGCAATTTCGTTGCTTCGCATTGTAGGACTTTGTACTGCGTTCGCGGAATCACGTATACCGGAAGTGAACGATCTGCGCAAGCCGAGGCCAGAATGGTGAACGTAGCCCGACGATCCGCAATAACGAACCTAACTAAACTTTTCCGCACAAAATCTATTATTTGAAAAAAATTTTCATTTAAATGAATGTACGATGCGTATTATTATCGTAATGATAATTACGATAATGACGTGTTACCATCATCGATAAGACCAAGAGTGAATCGCTGTACCCAACACACCGTGTCCTCCCACGCGATTGAATTAATTATATGTAAATCATTACCGCAATTACATCGATTTCTTGCTTTTTTGTGTTTCCTGCAGCACTGGAAATACGTCAAGGTATGTATTACTTTTTTTTTTTTTAGGATACAGGAGAACAATCTATCAATGCACCGTGACATTGACTTAGGAATCAGAATTTTTACGAGACATTACGTTGTCCAGTTCTAGAATAAGCGAATGACGTTAATTGTTCTGGTTATGAGCGACAAATTTGAAATAATGAGGATTGTTACCGCAATAATAATAGGGACGACGTGTCAGTCTTCATATGCGGTTCTTACCCGCAACGACTCCGCGCATTTTTCTTAAAGGCTTTTCTTAACGCACGTATAAATTACGGACGCAGTTCGCAACGGTTGGGATAATTACTTTCATTAGCGTCGTAAAAACATTCATCGTACCGTTACGTGTCCCATCTGTTATTCTTATTCTCCCGTGTGTCTCTAATGCCTCTATGACAGAGTGGCGTTCATGCCGAAATGGCACGTCAGGAATTACGGAGTCGCGTCACGCGACAGAACAAGACATACCGGCAGTAATGTTCTCGCCCTGCCCTTTACCGCATATCCGACCCTTCACTCGTGACTTCAGAATGCGAGGGATTTCGACTGTCTTGCCGCACGAAATGACTAATCACACTCGATGTGATGAGACGTTGGCAATCAATCATATTGTGCAAGGCAATTGAACACTAATTACGAAGCAGTCGAGAGCTAATTTAAGCGTTAGAAGATATATTCTATGTGCACAAAAATAGTAACTATAATAGCTCTCTAAATATATCTTGCACATTCTTTTCTTATTCTTTTTTTAAATTATTTTTTTACAGTAAATGTAAATCTGTTGTATATGCGGATTTATTACGCGGGACGTAATTCCTGATAAGTCTGGCAAAGTTTGGGAATGTAGTTTACTAGTTAAGATGAAAGAAGTTTGTGCGGAAATACTTCCAGTTATAGGACCTTAAACCTGCCGAAGTCGGTTGTTTGTTATTTTTAAGTAAACGGAGTTTGCCAACAGTTGGCGAACGGTTGTCCGTCATGGTTTGTTGTTTCGCGGCTTAATAGGAAGACATACAGTTTGCACTAACGTAATTATTACAGATTATTATTAACGAATTAATTTAATGCAGGCAGGAAACTACTTTGCGAATTACTCGAAAAAAAATTGTCTTAACGACGTTAATAAAATACGATAATAAGTACGAATAGTTTGATGTTATATATTATATGAATTAAATTTAAATTTATACATTATATAATCGCTGAATATTTATGTAAGTGATTTCGTAAAGTTTCTACGACGTTTTAAAATTCACAAATCTATGTTTGCGTATTGAAGCAGATTTTTCTCTTTGGGATTTTAAAGCCTCCGCTTGACTGTCATTTTTATAACGTATTTTTATTATGCACGCATTGCGACCGTTCACGGTTGAATCGTGTCATTGTTTATAGACTTTTTACGACACGTATGATATAATCGTCGACTTTTTCGATAAACGGGTATACCGCTATTAATCCTATTCACACGCGGTAGAAAGGAACGAGTGTCGCAATGTCGTAAAATGGAACGCGTCGAAATCATCTTTTAAGACGCGTAGACGCGACTTGTTGCAATTAGTCACGGTTACGAAAGGCGGATGGGAGGCGGATCACGCGCTGTTCTGTCAATCGCTTGACATTTACTCACCTGGCTGTGCAGGACACGCGACGCACGCAAGAGTGCATGCGTGTGCGACGCACGCGAGTGCACACGCTCGCGCGCAGGGGCGGATAATTCCCATTGTAAAAAAAATAAACACAATTCCATGTAGAAATTCTCAAGCAGCTTGATTATATTAACTGCGAAAGTATTTAAAAAAAAATCGAAAGTATTCTTTAATTTTGTATCACGAGGATATTGTTAAATATTCAGTGTGGAAATAACGAATCTAAAAGGGGATTCTTTTTAATATCGCACTCGATCACGCCAGCTGTTCGAAACCCACCCAAAAATTATCTTTGAAAAAAAATCATTATCCGCCCGTGCTCACGCGAGCTCTCTTTACTAATCCACGGTGACGGTTCTCATCGCTATCTTTTTCAGACTTACACGTGCCTGCACGTGTGCGTCCTTGTGAACAACCAACCATGCTGTTCCCCCACCGTAAGTTCATAGCTCTCATTCGTTATCGGTCGCGACGTCATGCATGATTTATCATTTTGTTGACACTGTAGATGCTCAGCTCCCATAACGCTACGAATTTGAGGAATTACATAAAACGTGCGAAGAATGCGGTACATCGCGTCCATTTGTCGCCCGTTATCTCGCCAGGAGATCTTCCCCTTAACGAGTGCTCTCCCATGTTATTAACGCGTCATTGTCTGACTAACACCTGCACGAGATGACGTATTCGCGGTGCATGCTCGAGTTGACCATTGGTCGACCGATATGGTAACGAATGCGCCGAGCTTAATGTGTGTTTTTAAAACCGGTTCTTGAATTAACATGCGTTTACTCGCGCGCGTAATCGGATTCGGATGTCGGGAGTCTGGGGAAACAACGATTTCAGACATCTCGACGATTTTTGCATTTTTACGTTCCCGTTTAATTACCGCCGCTTTTTTGTATGTCCGTGCCGTGTATGCATCCAGAAATTTAGTAGAAACCTTCGAGTCGCGATTCGCGAATGTTGCATATTTTTATTACGTCATGCGCAAACAAGCTGCTGTAATTCTGCCGACGATACTTGTGCACATTTGACTCATATCCACCGCTATTATATCCTACGCTTTCGCTATTTACATTATGCGTACGTAACTCTCGACATTCCTGCGGGTTTTTTCATTTTCTATTCATGGTAAATCGCATGAGTACATCGCCGATGGACTATACCCTTACGCATTTACTTATTCTCCTACTTGATTCTCCATTTTTCTCCTACGTCAGTCGTATTTGATGTATTTTTATTTGCGCCGCCAGATGTGTACTCGGCTCGTTGTGAAAAGCGGCAATTAACGTGCCTCTTTTGGAATTTGTTGCAGGCGAGCAGACATGTCGGGGACCTGTTCGAGGATCTACGCGACGGCCACAATCTCATCTCCTTGCTGGAAGTGCTCTCCGGCGAGCATCTTGTGAGTACTTGCCCCTCGCGGTGCTCTCGAAGCGATCGTTTTAAATTTCCTCACCGTTATTACCAAAGATGATATTAAAGTTGTCCGACCAAAAAGTCATGTGTTTTCTCATTAAAAGGTTAAACAAGTTCAATTTACTCCCGAGTTTGATCGCGGATCTGTTTTTTTGCGTGGGCGTTTCGTAAATTCGAGTTAATCGCTCGGTCGGGAATAAAGTCGAGACGTTGAGTTCTAAGGTTTGAGTCCCTGTACGACAATTGGATCGAGCAACGGTAATTGTCCCCGACGTCAAACGTAATTAAACGATAAACCGATCGCGTTTTCCAGCCACGGGAGAGGGGCCGAATGCGCTTTCACATGCTGCAGAACGTGCAGATGGCCCTCGATTTTTTACGATACAAGAAGATCAAGCTGGTCAACATCCGGGCGGAGGATATCGTGGACGGTAACCCGAAGCTCACACTCGGCCTGATATGGACCATTATCTTGCACTTCCAGGTAAGTGGCACGGCCATTTTGCAAGAGAGACGTGACGATAAGCGCGATCCCCCTGAGTTAACGATCGCAGTAACGATGAACCCTAAACGAGCGTGGTTCGCCTTTCGAATTGACCAGACGTCACGGCGCCCCGCGCGTTTATGTCGAATTTGCCAGTGGCGTGCGAGTACCGCAGTGTCGTAAATTTGTCCGTCGCGCAAGCGTTATGCTGCGTTTTACATCCGTTTTTAGTGTTCACGGAGTCCCGGAAGTCGTGTACTCCTTTTCGTCTGCGGACCTTTCGGAGTCGGCTTTTCCATAACGAAGATTGAATTACGAAATCATCATTGTCATGCACGTCACGTTCTTTCAGTTTCCCGCATTCTGTATTTCGACAATTAAGTTTCGATAAATTTGGATTTTGTTGAAGTCTACGTGAAATTGGACGGAGGGCAAGCTTCACATTTTTTTCTAAGTTTAAACTTTAACTTTTGCCGATAATTAATTTCTGAACTTTTTAAAACATCAATTCCGAAGTTATTACTGCCTCGTTGAAATAATCGCCAATTTCTTCTCCGCCAGCTTATTTTCTGATATTTAGTATTTATAGCACGGTTTGTATAATGCAAATGAAGCGGCTGCAATGTCAGCATGATGGAAACCGCCCATCACAATTTGCTGTAATGTGTCCATCGGACTATACGATGCGTCAGTCAGCCATGAAGCTCGATAGAAAGTGAAATACATGCAGAGCGTTCAAGAAGTACGCTTTCTCATAATTTCAACATTGAGGCGAAAGATTGAACCGTTTTTAAGTGGTTAATCTGCAACTGAATAGCAAATGTGTACATTTACATTAGATACATATCAGATTTTTTTTACGTAGGAAGAGAAGTATGTGAATTTCTTTAAAACGTTAAGCAATTCACTTTCCTTTTGAAACGCTCCGTATTATTGTCGCCGTTGATTTTAACACTTGCACAGCGATGGTCGCGAATGTTTATTAGCCTTTGAAAATCAGCTGCACCGATACGTTGTCGCGACACGGCTGGCGTCATGTCGAAAGTATTTTGCATTTGTGTACTCATGCACGTACCGTTGGGCTAACGGAATATGTCGATTCTACTGGGCGCGGCAGTACTTTCGTCGTGTTGGAAACGGCTACTCGGTCACTTGCCGTGGAACGGAATACTCCGGGGAAGCGAGCAGGGAGTCGAGCGGGAGCTTTTTCCCCGAACGTTTTTATCCCGGCTCGGTATTATTCCACGTCTCAATTCGGAACGGAATGCCCGCGTTAGACGGGTAACGTCGAAAGTTGCACTTCTGCAGAGCTGTCTCTTTCGGGTGCGCTCTTCTAATTACGAGAGACGTGCGGCGGCGGGCAAATTCGTAGGCTCAGCCGCCGGTTTCGGGATTCTCCTTTTAGCCGTCGTCCCCGGTCGGAGCGACGGCGACGCGCCGCTTCGTAATCGAGCCTTTCTTCCGCCCAATTTGCGCCGTCGCGCCGGGGACGCGCCGATGCCCACTACAGCGAGGTAAATCCTTCGTGAAGGCGTTTTACGCCGCGCGCACGGTGCAAAACGTTTCTCGGTCCGTTGCACTTCGTATCTCACCGGCCAGTGGCCTGTGTCATAAAACTTGACAGGTTGACTATTAGAATGTCGATGAACTCGGATGATTTCCCGGTTCTAACGACGTGTTATTTATACGCGTCGAGCTTCCCGCCTCGCAGCTTCTGGAAAAGTGTCTCTCCCGCCTCCTCTCGTCTCTTCTCACGGCGTAGGAATCGTCGAATCTTGTTTCGAGTGTTTCGTCGATTCCGCAACGTAAGATGACGTTTAGGCGACGCGACGCGATTAGCGTGCACGCTAATCAAGCTACGCGCATACCGCGATAGGTCACATACCGCGATAGGCCGGTGCGTTGTGTCCCGCGCTATTTTTAGAGCCCATATGTCCCGATGTAACGTTGTGGTAGGTGCCGGTAACGAATGTACATATAGCTCGTACGGAATCACGTGCATTGCCAAAGAAAAGCGAAAGCGAGGACGGCCGCCGGCTCGCCTCGCGCAGAGACCGGTCGAGAGTTCCGCACGGCACGAAATCTACTCAATCTAAAAGGACAGGGACACTTTACGCACGTTATCATTTAGTGTAAAGAGTGTAATTTATTAGTTCCATCGAAGTCTAGAAACCGTCGTCTTGCATTTCGAAAGTCTCGGATCTTTGCACTCGATCTCGTATCTCCGATCCGCAATTCACTTACGCCCGTATTTATAGTCGCGTTTCTGCTGAAGAAACTCAACTGAAACCAACCTTGAGATATAATATGGTTTAATAAAGACATCTTGAAAGTCAGTTTGATATTTGTTACATCATATCTGCAATTTATTAAATTGCGATTTAATCGAGGAATTCCTATGAAGATTTTTTTGTCTCGACACAGTCTGAGCTTTGTTTTTCGCAGTTCAAATTGATTTCTCGAGAGAAATCTTATGTCTGTAAATAATCGTTCTTGGATAAATATGAATAAATAGTAGACAGTCCAAATAGTAAGAATCTAAATATAATTTAAAAAATAACGCATTTAACTGGATGCTATGAACTTTTTTATTTATTTTTAATTTTTTAATTAAAATGCAAAGAATATTCGGTGTGATTTCATTATATAAAATTGAATTTTAATATTTCGAGGTGATAATCATTTTGGCCTTGGTGTTCGTTACTGTATTTACGCAAGGTCGCGACGTTATCATTTGTTTAGTGAGACTTGACTAGAGTCAGCAGGTAGTATCACGAATTACTTCGCGTGTTGCCTACGATCTAATTTACTTAATAAAATGAAACATGCCAGTAAATATTAATTTATTCTAGTAGTAGTAGTACTAGTATATTTATTCTTGTATTCTTCAATAAACTAGTTTATTCTAGTTTATAGCTTATTCATTTGTATTTGATAACTTAACTGATAATTTGACTTTATCTGATTATTGAAAATATGCTCTTTGATATCTTTGTTGCAGTACAATTTATCTTACTACAACATCCGGTAATTCATCGCACGTATAATATTGTGGAGTATTTCACAAAACTTATAAAAAATTTTTTTATGATATTAAAGTCCCGTTTCACGACCTGCTTTTTAGAATCAGCTGAGATCCGTATCTCCTCGTGAGCATTTTTAATTGTTAATCTCCTATTAAAATGTAAATATTAAATCATCTTTATCATGATATGAGAGAACGGCGTGAAACTTCTCATTTTTAATATCGCGCCTTTAATATACGCTTTTTTGTTACAAAGTTTATGTAATAACTGTAAGTACGGGCTTTAGTTTGTCTATCGCTATTGACAGACACGCACAGCGTATGAAGATGTGCTGCGATTGACGTCGATTGTCCGTATCTCCTCGTGCGCGTGATATCGGCGAATCTCGAGACGCTCGCGCGACTCTCCGAACGCAGGCTTCTTGTGTTCACTCATGAATATTTCTTTTCATCGGTCGCAAACACGTTGCACTGCCGTGTCGCCCCATCGGGTATGCATTTATGCCGGCAAAAGAGAGAGAGAGAGAGAAAGATCATATGTTTCTTTTTGAGCAATCGCAAAAAGCCGAGCGAAGGCGCGAACCGAGTAACCGAGTTACGCGATAGTATAAAGACGGCTAGTGTTTGCGCCCCTCTGTGTGGCGCCTGCCAAGTCGCAGGACAGGAGGAAGATTATACAGAAATTCCAGATGTAAATTTAAATTATGAGAAACGATCATTTGCATCTGCGGTTCTTTATTTCTCCTTTTTTACCCGTGGTCTTCTTCAGTTTATTTCCATAATTTTCTCATTCTTCATAGTCGGCAAAATTGGACGATACAGTTTGAATACGATTCGCTCAGAATTTTACAGTAATAGTCCGCTTTTCGCGAACCTTTAAAAATGCACGTTGGCTCCTTGATAATCAACGGGTAAAAAGAATGGTAAAACGAAAACTTTGACATTCTACAGTGCGAGAAAGAGGTAAGAAAATTTTAGCTTGCATTGTAAACGGCGCCAGGCAAATAGAATTCTTCAGAACTAATTAAGTATAACGGGTCGAACGTATACTTAATATTAAGTATAAAACTACTGTAGTCGCCCCAAGTCTAATAGTGTATTTTCTTCTTTTCTTTTGCGCCGCAGAGCTGGCGACGCAAGGTAAGTCGACCGCTTTACACCCCTTAAACGACTTTCATCCCGAGCGGGGGTGTAGATGACGTTTGGGAACCAAAGTGGTTATGTAAATGTAAAAAAATCTTATTACAATTGCAAAATTGCAGCTACATTATTTTCTTCTTTACCGACGATACACTTCTTTGCCGAGACGATTGCTTCGTTAAACACAGATGGCTCGTACAGGTAGTAACACAGGTAGTTAGAGTTCTTCGGCAAGAGTTTGGATATCTCGCTTAAACAATTTTTTTTATCGATCCGTCACCTGTTTCAAGTTAATTATAAAGAAATTTGTATTTTACTATTATTCTTTTAAGTTTATTATAACAATAATAATTATTATACATGTAAACTATTATATTCAACTAAATTTATTTTTGTATTAATAAACTGCATAGATGTTAAATTGATTTGAATGTTTTTTAAAAGCGCATGGTTTGTCTAAAAGTGGCAGACGACTGAAAGTGTCTAAATTCTTATTTGAGGAACTTTAGTTACACCTGAGGAATCTCAGCTTCCGCACGAATGGCTGGTTCGCACAGTCATTTGGGCTTAGCAAACCCACGGTCTCAAACACACATACTCATTTACACATATACAACACTCATATACACAGGATTTTATGAGCCATAGTATGACAAACATTTGAGGAAAATTGAAGATATATAATTATCGTAAGAACAAAGAATGGAAATAATAAGAATGAAAACAAGAGTCGTGGGTTATATGGGTTTGCTATAGATGAAGCAAAACGGCGAAAGCTAAAGCTCATTTTTTATTTATATCCCTTAATTAAAAATAAAAACGAATTGCAGCGAGTAAATTAATGAGCACTGAGTTTTCCACTTGGTTCCCACCTGAATGCCCACGCTCGATCATGACTACCTTGTTCATAAAGAATGAAAGAAAATTCACATTTACATACATCTAAAATATTTAGAAATTTTGAAGTATCTGTTATATTTAAAAACTCATGGAAAATCCTCTGAAAGAAATATTTACTTCTTTAGAAGGATTTGTTCGGCGAGGAAAGAAGATAAAATTTTCTTTCTTATTTAAGCACGTCTCTAATATATTCAAACTCAGTTATCTGTCGTATTTAAAAATTTATGTGAGTTATTTAAATGTATCTTTTTCTATTTAAATATATTTTAAGTATACCTGAATAATTGAAATATCGATTGAAATATTGAATATTGGGACTGGGAGATACACTTGAATGGGAAATTGGGCTTTAATTCTCGCGAAATATCTTCCATTGTGCAGAACTTCTTTCTTAAACAGAGCGGTAAATTTGTTTCCTGATAAAATCAACGCAACGTAACTGATGACTGGCATTAGTTGCAACGTTTCCTAATTAACGTTATGAAATATCCTTGCAACTTAAAAAAATCAAATATATATTATGATACTCACGGTTTCTCCCCGGCCAATGTCCCAGAATATTTTTATGAGGGACTAATGCCGAGTTAGGGTTCGTATCGTGAATATTAACGACTCGCCTTGCTAATTTTCACATGCTCGTCTACGCTGCGACCTCCGATCTGCGCAGCGACATGATTCGATGCAATATCGCTGTACGCAATATATGTATAATTATATTATGTGTTGCCGAGAGATTTTAATGAGAGAAACTCGATACATTTATAATTTACTGAGAAATACTGTAATTCTTACACAAGATCGTGCACGTGGAATCGTACATATTGGCGCGATGTTTTGCAGCAACTCGCGTAGGTGGAATCGGTAATAAAACGATCACTTTAAAAAACATCGAATCGCAATATTAAGCTCCGCAGGGTAGACTGCGGCTGCAGTCGAAGGTCTTCGTTAATCGATCACACAAATTGTCGCCTCGAGGAATTTATAAAGCTATAAGCCCGTCATAACTTTTCTTCTCCGTCAAACGTAATTTTATCATTAGATGTTATTTCCTTTTACTGCGTTTCGACTATCTCATTTTTTATATTTTATTATACAGTTTATCTAATATTAAGATATCATATTGAGTTCCCTTTATTTAAAAAAGTTAGAATAATAATTTAAAATATACTTCTGATTTATATATAATTAATAAAACTTTGAAAAAAAAATGGAATATTAGAATAATCTTTTTCAGTTCTTCTTGGCAAGACTGAAAATGTTTATTGTCGGAATAAGCTTTGATTGTCGCTTCGTTGCGCTCTTTAAACAGCTTACGGACGTCGTGTGATGACGCTATTACGAATGACATCACCTGCGCGAAACCATTGAGAGTCCGTAAGTACAGGTTTCGATGCGTGCTGGTTACGAGTTTTCACTCTCTTCGCGCGGCAGTGAAGGGAAAGGCTTCTCGTCGGGAACCGTTTTCACGAAACCGGCATTACTCATGTGTCGTGACGGTACTTGAACTTTTTCCAGCGATTGATCGTCCATGCCCGATTGACATGGTGTTTAATTGCACGCTGCTTATCTCGACACCCTGACACGCTGAGCGAAAGCTGGTATTCAATACGTAAAAAGATAATATTAATTATATTATATATCTTTTTTTAGCCAAGTGTGTTCACGTACATACAATGGGTTTACTTAAATTCAAGTACCTTGTTTGCTTATTTATAAGTCTTTTCTATCATTACTGTCGGAGAGAAATTGCTCATTGTATTCGTTCGCTGTCACTTTCTTATTTCTTTACCATTGTACGGATGGAGACAGCCGTAAGTTCTGGTGCGCGATTTAATGGGCGCGTTACAGCGGCTGGATTGTATTCCGTCTTCGCACCAAAGGCAACGAATTAGCGTACCCACGACGGCGGAAGCCGCGACGGAGCACGAATCAAGTAGCCTCGGGTGCGATGACTTCATATCCGCCTGGTGATCTCGGCGTGCAGTTAGCCTAAGCTCAGCGCCACGGGCCGTACCGCAATTATAATATCTGCACCGCGATTTAATTAACGCAGTAGGTACGTCGCAGCCTGACGTGACTAAAGAGATAATTTCTCAAAAGTATAACTGATAAACTATCAAGGAATTTCTACTTTATATTCGTTTGAAGTGGGATACTTCAGTGTACTCTTAATAGAAGCCAATGTATAAAACGTCTGTCTTATTGCGGAGCGAAATTTAATAGATTGCAAGCGACATTTAATCATCGCCACCACAATCTTGAAAGTACATTTTCACTTTCCTCTCTTTTCTGCGCACATAAGCTCGCCCGTCTGCCCAGCTTTCATTTTCTCTCGGGTGGTTTTTTTCCGAGGACTCGTCAGCGGCCATCGGCCCGTTTCTCCAAGTGCTGGCACGCGTATGAATTTGCAATGAAGGCACGATTGTGCGCCATATCGGCCGGAATCGTTCGTGCACTTCACCGTCTGAGAATTCTTACCGTCGCTTCCGCATTTGTTTTCAATCGTCCCGATTGAATTGTCAAATGCCTAATAATAGCCAAATGTTGAAAGATCTGACGTTTGATGTAGACTTTTACGATCTATTTTATTATTAGCAATTTGTGTCACATATCGTGGCTCGACGTGAATACGAGCCACACTCGGCAGGTGGACAAGAAAAGAATGAAAAGTCAACACAAGTGGGTCGCTTTTCCTTTCCCGTCGTTTGTGCTCGTCGTCCAAAAGTTTTTGTGACATTCTGTAGAGTATAATGATCACGATTTGTCCCAAAAATGACAAGATCGTCGGCGACCGAATTAGATAATAGAATCTCGCAAACATCGTTACGTTTGAAAACGCTATTAACGAGGAAGCAAATTATCATGGAAGTCGGTTTTTTTTTATCGGCGATTACGACATCGATTTTCCATCATTCTATTATCTCGATCGCCCTCGAGCGGCATAAAAGGCTCGCGCTACCACGTAATTATCTCATTCCGATCGACGTTTCCACGTTTGGTCCACGCGAATCGATAGCGTATCGATTCTCGCTTTACGATCTGCGTTGCGTGACATTTCAATTCGCAAACAGCTTATTAACATGAAGACCTCGCTCGTAACATTTCTAAATATTTATAATCGATGCTGCACTCGGAATGCACAGCCCAAACCGGACCCACGCTATTTTACAAACGAGGAGATTGTTTGTTCGTTAGAAGTCCTACGTACTACCATTAATGCGGATGCAAATGATCTCATACATTTTATAAGAGCAAATTCCATTTCCGCGCTCTCGTATCTCTAGAATAACTATACTTGTTTTATACAAAAATTAATATAACTCTACGTTTTAGTATTCTGGAATTTCTTCCTGAAAGCATGCTGCATTCAGAAACATAATCCAGTGTATTTTATTTTGAGATACTAAAACTTGTGTTTTTTTATCAACTTATAACAAGGAGAGTTATATGTGGAGTTACAGATTATTACATTATCTCTGTAATTACATCATCTCTTTTAATTCATAGTTATCGCAATTCATCTTTCTACATTCTATATGCGCACAGTATTCGATCTTGCGAGTGCTCTCGTTTCTCACGAATCTCATTTCTCACGTGTTCCCTTATCATTATCATCGCGACGCTTATCATGGGCGCTTATCAGTTTCGCCCGAAACTGAAACGCGAGCCGCCGGGAGGGTGACGTCACCGAAAAAATCCTGCGAGTGCTCCGCTTCCTTTTTAGGTCTGCCCGAGAAATCTCGGTCTTTACCAAGGTCGCGTGCTCCATCGCGGCGCGACCTTGATATCGGGATAACCATAACGCCAACCGCTCACGCGCGGTAAATTATGCGCGGTACCGTTCGAGACCCTGACGAGCGGAATGTCGTGGGACGCGCTAAGATATGGGCACGCATTATATGTGTATTCTCGCGCGCCGGCGGAACGCAAAATCGCTGGAAAAGGAAAAGGAGGAAGGACGCGCGGCGACGGTGACGTTCCGGAGAAGGAGGAAGAAGCCACTCCGCCGGGGTCCCCGCCGATCGTAATACCAAGCCGGGGCCCCACCGGCGCGCGCGAAGTCGATCGTTCCAAGGACGCATGCGCGATCGATCTCGATCGCAGTGTACAGTGGAGCGCATCAGCGATCCACTCCGTGTACCCTTCTCTTCGCAGCTTTGAGGAAACACGATGGGGGGAACACAATGGCACATCGACGAGCCTCGGTTGCGAGGCTGTCGGAAATGACTGGATAGAAAAGAATAAAGAAGTTAAATAAATGTCGGCAAAACTTCTCCTAATCGGGTCGGTTTAGTATGAAAATCTAAAAAGGGAACGTAGATCCAGTTGTTTTAATTAATTAACGAGAAGAGAAGGAGTGGACGCGTGATTAAAACATCGCACCGTACATAGCGGCGCGTCGCGACGAGGCGCGGCGAAGCGCGAGGTAAAGCGCCAGGTGGGTGGCTGACGGTAGAAGGGAGAACAGAAGTGCGAGAGGGGGCAACGTCTCTCACCTGTGCGCATTTCGTTGGCCTACTCTCGCCACGACGGCCGGATGCTACGCGGCGATCGTCCGGCGATCGTGTCGTCGCGCACAGTTGCTCGTCCGTCGTCAGTTAAAAGTCAACATTCTCGATCGTCGCCGTCGCCTTTTATCCTCATTAGTGCTCGCGATTGCGCGGTGCGCGGTCGGGCCGGCCGTCAGTTCGCGAGACGAGAGAGAGATCCAGGAAACCGTCGTCGTCCGTCAGTCGTCGCGATGGTGACCACGACGTCGTCGAGTGCGTGTTGACCGAGCTGTCATAACATTCGTCCGCACGCCGCTGCCGCTGGGGCGGCTAACGCATATAATTCGTCGCAAATGCATCCAACAGCTCGCCGTGCCCCGTCTCTAACCGGCGCGGTTCCGCTTTGCGGCGACCGGCGCGGCGTCTGGCTCTGGTTAACGTGCCGGCGTGAACGAGCTACAGTTAGCGCGGCGATGTTTCACTTTGCCGGGATCACCGGCGGAGGCACCATTAGAGGCCAGCGGCCGCGGATCGATTTTCGCGACCTGTCGAGTGTAGCTCTGACGGATGGATCCAGATGGTCTGACGACCGTAATAAAGAGTACAGCGTGTAAAAGCACGTCGGGGCCAATTGTAGCTCGGGCCGCCTTCCGGTCCGCCAGGCAGACGACCGTATCGCCGATCTTTTCTCGATTCCAAAACGACGCGAAATGTATCAACCTTTTATTCTCGTTTATTTATTTACATTTAATTAACGGCTTTAATTAACGGTTCGAGCTTCATCCCATGTCGATACATTGAAAGTTGAATCTCGTGGTTACGTTGGGTAAACAAGCTCGGAAATCACATGATCGTACTTGGCATTAAATATACAGTGAAAATATACGAGCCTATGATTTTCATTATTATCATTTTAAATATTGTTACGCGATGTTTACATTGAATGCAAATTGCCGCGCTGGGCAAATACGAGCAGTCAGGCGGTTTCTGGTTAAAACGTGAGCCGCGAACGCGAATTGAACACGCGAATCGTCGTAGTATTCTCGAAGAAAATACGAGCAGGACGAGCTGTTCGGTGCACGCACGGCGACACGGTGTGTTTGTCAAGTATGTAAATGAACGAAACGGTTGCAGCTCGCGAGCGAGTCGCGGTCTAGACGTCCGATAGTGATCCCCGTGGGGAGAAGAAGGATACGGCGATACGCACGTGTGCCTCGTGACCTGCGAAAATGTCGATCTATCGGTTCAGCAAGGGGGGCAGGCTGTTCGTGCAAGGCACGAGGGAGGACGACGACCGTGATGGCGTTTCACCTAGCCCAACGGGATCGCGGTCCGCCGACGATCTGCGAGCTATACACACGAAACGCCGATTGTCGACCGAGGTCTTAGGTAGTAAATCAGAAATCGTGGAGATAGGAGGGAAAGGATTCGCTCTGGCGATCACGCTGCCGGAGAGCGCCCTCGGGTCACTGGGAGAGAGTGGTCCGCTTGACGGTTGACGGTTGCACGAGGTGGAAGTTGACACGTTGACTTGGCGAGGAATCACGATGATTTTGCGAGTACTAATTACCAATTAACTGAAAACCAAGTCTCTCCGCGAGGGAGATTGCGATCTGCAGTTAATTGGTCTTTACGGAGACAATGAGAAATTGCGAAACGTGTCTCCCACGTCTCTCCATGTAACTGCGGCTCGCTTCTCGCGGAGATAAGAAAATAAACAGTCTTATGTAATGGAATATGTAGCGCATGGCCTAAGATAAAATACGCGGTGTAATTATTCGACTTCAATTTTGAGCTGCATTAGTTAGCCGGTATCGCTCCGGCAGCGCCGATAGCAGCTTAGACGCGACGTGCAGCGGTCTCTAAGCGTTTCTCCGGCGCCGGTTGTCCTTTCTCAGCGAGGTATAATAAACCGTTGCGTCATCGTGACTTAAAGAGACTCTTCCACCTCATTCGTACTAAATTCAATTGCAGTTTGCCGTATTCTGCGAAGTTAAATGGCTGATGTTTCCTTGTTAGTAGCTAACACAATGTTGCTCCTTGCTATGCTCATAGAGAAAACGGCGATTAGACGTAAACGTTTGCCGCGATAGCACTATTTACAAATTTGTGCATCGTCGGACGAATCCTTTTCCAAGTTCGATCGCACGGGATCGTTGCTCGCGCCAACGTTTCCCTTTTCGATCGATGTTCTCTATCGCTCGGTCGCGCTGCTCAGGTTCGTCGATCGAGTCGACGAAAACGTCGAGACGCGGTGAGAACGGCACGAAGCGCATCGTCACTCGCATCGTCCGCAAGACGACGACTTTGACGCGCGGCGAAGAGCGTAGCGTCGCCGAGGACCTGACGAAACGCGCCCACACTAAGTACCTGCAGGATGCTAGCTCGACGACCGTAATGCGACATGTTCCAACGAAAGCGAAAACTGTGCGGGTAAGCGATTCTGCGTGAAAAATTGCCGGAGAATCTCCTCGCATATATATTATCTCTTCAGTCATGTTATTTTTCGTAAATTACTTTCATAAATTAATGCGTGAAATCTTGAAATATTCTAATATAAAATATCAATTTTATATTCTTTGGAAATATTTATTTAAACTTTCAAAATTCAAACGGCAAAGTTTGTATTTTATAAAAAAATGTGTTTTACTGAACATCAGATTTGTAAAGACTTGAACTGGAGGAGTTAAGATGCTAAGACTGTTGCATCTCGAAATATGAATTTTTACAAAATTGATATAACATTTGTTTGCCCACAATTTGTCGATATTTATCTATAAATTATCATTTTATGGTCAAATGGACAATCGGAATTTATGTATAATTTAAAAAAAATGCATTTAGAGATGATAAAGTTTGTTCAATTCTTTTATTTTAAATTTTTTTGTAAGATGGACAAAAATAACCATTTTTGAACAAATGTGAACAAATTGCGGCGAATCAAATGTCAATTGTGGGTAAACAAATGTCATATCAATTTTGTAAAAATTCTCATTTCGAGATGCCAACTCCAACTTTAAAGTGCTGGCATATTTAAGATATCGCTGACAAATCGATCATATCATCGAAGAATACGTTCAAAGATTGACATATCTGGCGTATGCGTTCATAGCTGAAAATACGCCAAATATAGTGATGAACGTTTCAAGCGGGAGAGACATTTGCATTGAAACTCATCGTGGAAGTGTTCGACTTAAACGCTCATCCGAAGACGCTCTCTCTCTCTCTCTCTCTTTCTCTCTTTCTCTCCCGTCACAACGGATGCATCACCTTAATTAGGATTAGAGCGGATACTTTACGCTCGCTTCGGTCTCGCAGTCTCGTAGCTCTATTACCGTTCCATTTAATCCGCTATTTCGCCCCTGCAATTAACCCGCGAAGGAGACAGTATTTTTCTTGTAACCCGTCCGAGCTGTGGCCGGGGACGGTTACCTTGTCGTGTTGGCCAGTTGGCCACGAAGAATGAAACTCGGCGAAAAAGCGGTTTCTGCTTATTTGTCGATACCGCTTTCGACGTTACTCAATTGTGACGGACGAGATTTGCCAAACGCTCTCGAGACTGGAGCCGCGCCGTATCGCCGACAATGCTCGTTGAACGTGTGTTCAACTTCGGTACTTCGCCCAGTATGCGATAAATCAAATCGCGCGACGATCGAACGATTTATGCCGTCGCGTCCCTGCAACCTGTTGCTTCGAATTGCGTGGGTGTAGGGAAACAGATGGCACGGGATGGCCCATATAGAAGCGCATATTTCGCACGCGAGCGCGAGAAAACGCACGATGATCCAAGCAGTAACGCCGGCTTTTATCAATGCCAATGGCAACGATCTCAAATGGTCGCGATCTCGATTTGAGCGTCGGTGCCAATGTCAAGTCTATTGCCAGTGGCATAATTTGTCTCTATTATTTCATTACTTGAGTGAGTTTGGTAGTCAGCCAGGCAGTGAAGTGCTTTCATCGTTGAACATCTAGGGGAGATCAAGTGTGAAGTACTTTAAAAATATCGCGGAGCTGTGCTGCTTACTCTTATTCACTGAACTTGAAATATCTTACAATTAAAAAAGAAATACAAATAAGATATGAAAGAGGCGTGGCTAAAAATAAAGAAAAAATGCTTATCGGAAATTATTACGTTACGTTAAATATTGAAACGGAAAAGATTTCTAGTACTATAATTAAAACAGCGCATCTTCTCCTGAATGAATTTTATTCATAGCCGAGGAGAGCACTCGCATCTATAGACAAATTTATCAGCCATCGTATTTTATGTTAAAATGTAAGCAAACCGACTTTGCTGGTTCAGTGAACTTGACGTGAACGTAATAAATATGTTAGGTAACAAAGCATGCAATTCCCGATAATCTGAGTATATGTAAGCCGGAAAATACAGGAAGAAGATCTTTACTGGCGCGATATAGCATGTAACTATACGAGATAAGATAACCCGTTCAGCTGTGATGTGAGAACTCGATTTGTTATCCTAATATAAAAAAGAAAACATATTTATGTGACATAGCTATTTTTAGAATTATCCTGTCAACGGTTGACATGAATCTTTACTAAAATAACTCAATATTATGACGACGCTGAAATAAAAAAGAAATTTAAAAAAAATGAATAAGAAAAATTTAATTTAAATGTAATAATAAATGATACTGAAATCGATTGATGCCGTGACCAATGTTCTCCCGGTGCCGGTCCGCTAAGCAAAATGTCAATAGTTCTTGAAAGGTTGTAGCTTTCAGTTTCCATTAACGTTCAACCAAGAAAAATAGAACTATGGAAGGTTGCAAATGTGCATTACGTAACATGCATGATTTTATGCTTGATAATTTTAAATCAAACCGGTACATGTATTTTTCGAATGTAACTATAAATGTTCCTCGGGTGTTACTAATTAAAGATTTAGAGACTGCTATTCTTCAAGAACTTCCACGTTTGAATGATTATTACAGCGAACATTATGCAGCAATTATCTCCGCTATTTGTTGCAACAGCGGCATCCGAAACGTCGTGAAATGATACATCGAAGGGCGAACCAATATCTATTTCTATGCCGCATATTTTTAGGAAAATTGTATTGCATATTTTCATCAAGACAATTTTATCTCATGTTTCTTTCCGTTTCTTTTCTAGATATCAGACATAGTGGTTGGTCAAGAGCCAAATGTGACGGCACGTGAAGCACTCTTGAGATGGGCCCGACGATCGACGGCCCGATATCCCGGAGTACGAGTGACCGATTTCACCTGTTCCTGGAGGGACGGTCTCGCTTTCAGCGCTCTGCTCCACAGGAACCGGCCAGATCTGGTCGACTGGAGATCCGCGCGTTCAAGCCAGCCGCGAGAACGGCTCGATAGGGTCTTCTTCGTTGCCGAGCGCGAATACGGTGTTACGAGACTTCTCGATCCAGAAGGTAACGACTGATTATCCGATCAAGCGTGCCGCAACAAAAAACCCTAATTGTCTTTAAAACTTGAAAACGTTGCTTCGTGATTCGTGCATCCTTTCTCTGTAAATTCGAAGCAGAAAAATATCGAGATCCGTTCGTGTCGTAAATTTTTTTTTTATCGTCGCATTATCTTGGGCCGCTCTTGTGGTTTCATCTTACAAAGACGCCTTTCACGGATGTAGCCCTACCTGTGTTTCTCTCGTTTATGTATGCCCTGTGCGTGAAATACAGTTCCCGTGGGTTCTAGCATGCGCGTTCTTTCTGGTCACGGTTACCTGACCAGAATCACTTCCGGTCTCGGTTCGTGCACCGTAACGTCGCGCCATCGGTAGTCGTCGTAATTATGCTTTCTATATATGCGTCTTGCAGGTATCTGACATTGATATCAGGTTGCAAGGAAAAGCGAAACGTATCTGCGGATAACGTATCTAGTATTCGATACGACTTGAGATAAATTTTACCGGACTTTTTCAGGAATAACATCTAGAGTTTTCATTTTTCAAGTATCGTTAATTTATTAGTGTTGACAAAATTACTCTCGTTTTTTCAAATATTATTAAAGCTGATGAATCTAATTTAATTATAATTTTAAGAAGATTAGTTAAAAATAATTTATTATATTCATATACGTCGCATGACTTATGCAAAAATTCTTGTATACCCTGTGCAGATGTTGATACCCCCGAACCAGACGAGAAGTCCTTGATAACGTACATCTCTTCGCTTTACGATGTATTCCCGGAGCCGCCGGCCATTCACCCGTTGTACGACGCTGAGGCGCAAAGACGGTCCGCGGAATATCGCGAACTTGCGAGTTCGCTTCACTTGTGGATCCGCGAGAAGATGGCCCTCATGCAGGAGCGTTCCTTCCCGCCAACTCTGATCGAGATGAAGAAACTAGCGGCGGACAGTACGAAATTTAAGAACGAGGAGGTGCCGCCACGATACAGGGACAAACAGAGATTGACATACATTTTCCGAGACCTGCAGAAATATTTCGAAGCGGTGGGTGAAGTGGACATGGAGCCAGAATTACATATTGATATCATCGAGAAGAATTGGAATCGCTTGATAATGCTGCATCAGGAGCGCGAGCAGGCTATTATAGACGAAATTAAACGGTAAGTCCAATTATCTTAAATTAAACAAATTTGTAAAGGTGCACTCTCAAATGCGAATTTTTATAAAATTGATATTTGAAATTTGATTGTCCACAATTTGTGTACATTTTATCCATAAATAATCATTTTTCGTCCACTTTGTAAAAAAATTAAAAATAAAGAATTTTCATTATCAGAACTCTTCTGAACTTTTTTATTTATTTTTAATTTTTTTGCAAGGTGGACAATAAATAATTATAGACAAATATAGACAATCGAAATTCATATACAATTTTACTTAAGAATGCTATGTATATAATACGTATATGTGCATGTGTGTGTGATACAACGTATTTTGCATATTACAGACTCGAGCGACTACAACGACTCGCCGAGAAAGTACATCGCGAGATGAAAACGACCGACAACAGACTGGAGGAGCTCGAGAGACGTGTAGAGGATGAAGCACGCAGACTTGATCGTCTTCATCCTTTGGAAGCGAAACACGCAGTTGACCTGCTGGAACAAGACATACGCAGCACCGAAACCCAAATACAGAATATATTCACTGATGTGCATACTCTTACGGAAGGTAGATACAGTCAGGCGCCCGAGCTTCACAAGAGGTAAAATATTTATTTTTATCCTCCGAATTATGATGAACTAAAAATTCACGTTCCGGAATATCGATATGCAATTAAGAATTATTGCGTGTAACATGCATGCCTGCTCCGTTCTCGTATGCATAATTACATTGTTTCTACTCTCATAATCTTTGCTAATGAGCGAAGTATTAGCGCGCTTTCCATCGCCACAACGGCAGCTTTCGAAAATCAAGTTATGCACGTATCGTGTTTAGCGACTTTCCAAATCCATCTCGGAACATGTTTGAGCGTCTTGCTAAACCCGATAAGATTTCCTTTATCCAAGTTTAACATATATCTTGAAATAATTAATATCTATGACGTACTAATACTAACGTACATTAGTATTAACGTACAAACAACACGACTTTAATATGAAATATAATAAGAATTAATGTGACAATTATTGACAAAACGTATGTCTATTTGCGTTTCAGAGTACAGAAATTGCATCAAAGATGGGTTGTACTACGATCTCTCCTACACAGGCGTCTGGTACAACCGCTATCTGCGGTTTCCTTCCCCGTGGAGGAGCGCGTTGTCACGAAACACCGCACCACCGTCCATGAAACACGATTGGTTGATACCAATCCACACTTCCGCGCGTTGCATGATTGCATAGATTGGTGTAAGAGCAAATTGAAGCATCTACAAGAAGCGGATTACGGATCGGACTTGCCCAGCGTGCAGAATGAATTGGATGTACATCACCGAGAGCACAAGAACATCGATCAGTTCCAGGCCAAGGTCGACAAGTGCGTGCAAGCGAAGAACAATTTCCATGGCGAGGAACTCACATTGTACAGCCAGCACCTTAGTACTCTGCAGAAGCTCTACGCCGAGCTTCTTGCCGTATCGAATAAGAGACTTTCCGATTTGGACACCCTGCATGATTTCATACAATCGGCTACTGGCGAATTGGTTTGGTTGAACGCCAAAGAAGAAACAGAAGTCACGCGCGATTGGAGCGACAAGAACCTCAATGTGCAGAGCATCGAACAATATTACGAGGTTGGTCATTATTCAGCGACTTTTTTTCTTAAGAGTAGAAGTGATGAAAGTCCACTCTTGCGATTTGTAAGACCTACATATAAACTGATGTACAATGTAATCAGACCTATCTATGATATGTAATGTATATTGCTCTTATCTAGTTGAATTAACTAGAAATTTCTTCTTTTTTGTAAAGCAAACGTATGGATCTGGTGTAGAGGTAAAATATGCAATAAAAATGCTCATACTTTTTATTTTGATCTAATGTTTAATTTTGTTAGATATTTTTATTTCGATTTTTCATTACAATTTACGTATACAGATCAGATTTAAATCTCAATTTTTAATATAAATTTTAATTCAATATTCTATATAAATAAGATATTTTATTATTTATTTGCAGTCTTTGATGAGCGATTTAGAGAAACGCGAGATACAATTTTCGGCAGTGCAAGATCGCGGTGAGGCGCTGGTCCTTCAGCATCATCCTGCGGCGAAAACAATCGAAGCTTACATGTCCGCGATGCAAACTCAATGGGCTTGGTTACTGCAACTCACCCTTTGCCTCGAGGTGCATCTAAGACATGCTGCGCAAAATCAACAATTCTTCAAAGATATTCAACAGTCCGAACAGTGGATCTCCAAACGGGACGAAACGCTGAATACTATTTACTCTCAATCCGATTTCTCATTGGACGAGGGAGAGCGGCTTCTGAAGGGCATGCAAGAATTGCGCGAGGAGCTTAATAATTATGGCGATCACGTACAGAGACTCGTGGAGAGAGCAAAGGATATTGTGCCCATGAAGCAACGTAAACAGCCCGTCATGCGACCATTACAGGTCACTTGCATCTGTACCTACAAGCAAGTCAATGTAAGTATTTCTTAATTAGGGAAGTAGATACTGTAATTAAATATACATATTTCTTATGTGTATAATCTTTGTAGATGTCTATCGAGAAAGGAGAACAGTGTACGTTGTACGATAATTCTGGCAGAGTTAAATGGCGCGTCAAGAACACGCAAGGAGTGGAATCTCCTGTACCAGGTGTCTGTTTCGCGCTGCAACCTCCCGATAAGGAAGCATTGGACGCTGCGGAAAGATTGAGACGACAATATGATAGAAGTGTGGCTCTTTGGCAACGAAAACAATTGAGATTAAGACAAAACATGATATTCGCGACTATCAAGGTGGTCAAGGGTTGGGACCTGCCGCAATTCTTGGCGATGGGGCAAGATCAACGTACTGCTATTAGGAAAGCGCTGAATGAAGATGCGGATAAGTTGCTATCCGAGGGAGATCCGGCGGATCCGCAACTCAGGAGATTGAAACGAGAAATGGCGGACGTCAATCGACTGTTTGATGATTTCGAGAAGCGCGCTAGAGCCGAGGAGGAATCAAAGAATGCTGGACGTATTTTCAGCGATCAAGCGTCTACGCTTCAGCAGGCACTCGACGAGGCCGAGCGAGTACTGAACTCGCGTATAGCCGCGCCCTTACCTCGAGACCTCGACAGCTTGGAACATCTAGTGTTGCAGCACAAAGATTTCGAACAAAGTCTGCAACGCTTGGCGCCGGATGTGGAACAAATGCAGCAGACGTTCCGTGGAATCACCCTGAAGACCCCGGCGATGAGGAATAAACTCGATAACATCACGACCAAATGGACTCACTTATGGAATTTGAGCAGCTTGTACGTTGAGCGCTTGAAGTGCGTTGAAATCGTGCTGTCCAGCCTTGAAGAAAATACGGCAGCCATCTCGGAATTTGAGATCAAGTTGGCCTCCTTCGGCGAATTACCATCGGACGTGAAGGGCCTGCAATGCGTGTTGGAGGATCTGATGGTGCTCCAGAACGCGATCGCGCAGCAGCAAGTGTCGGTGGATCAACTAAACGAGGACGCGCATAACGCCAGGCGTCTTGTTGAGAAATCGAGACCGAATCATCGTGGTCCGCACGGTGATATGGACAGATTGGACGCTGAGGTTAACAAACTGAACGCGCGATGGACGAACGTTTGCGGACAGCTAGTCGACAGATTACGCAGCGCCGAAACGGCCTACGGATTGGCACAGCAATATCAGAACTCGTATCAAAATGAGGTGGACTTTGTCGATGAATCCTATCAAAAATTAGAGATGGAGAACACAAAGGTAGCGTGAACGATTTCAATAATCTTTTGTTATTCTCTCACGCGTTATCAATGAGATCGCTAAAATTATGAATTTTTATGGATTTAGAACCTGTTGAGCAAAGTGTTGGATCGCACACCGGCAATCGAGGCGGTTAATCTCACGGGCGGCAGACTGATTCGCGAAGGGAAGGTGAGGACATGTGGATCGTAATGTATTGTTATTCGGTGCTAGTAAGCCTTATAGGTAGCCTTAGCTTACGGTGTGAATGCTTGCATGAATGGAGTTCTGCGTGTGTCTTACATACATACATACAGGTCTCATCACAGTCTATTGTACGCGCCACGAGGTTTTCAGAAATTATGCGCGCGACGGATCCTTTCCGTTTAGCGTCTCATTGGAGCGGCCGCTTTTTCTGGAGTATCGAGCGAGCAGTTGCAAGACGCACCGAGACGCGTTGAGCATCTGCTGTATATAAACATGAACGTTCCTTTACAGTCGAATTACTGCTGCTGTCTTTTTCCACCGGCTTCTCGGCGACGTCACGTCAATTTTCTAGCGGTAAAATTCTCTATTTGCGTCCGGGCCCCGTGCCATTAAACGGCACAAACCATCTTAACTGCTATTCATTAAGTAAATATACTCACTTATGTAACGTAGCGGGGACGATACGATCTACAGGCAGCGCGCATTTGTAATATCACTGGCCTTTCTCTCCTTTTTAACTTTAACGTCAGAACCTCGTTAACATAGTTACATCAGAAGCACGATTGAATGAGCTGCACGACCTCGTCTTTAGCGGCGATTTAGTGCTGATTTTTGTAAATTCTAGATATCGCATATCGCTTTAGGCGCTTAATTAAATAATACGATTGATATTTCCCCGAACCGCTGGAATCGCAGATAACCCAGTGAGGTATAGCATGCGCAGCAGCGAGGTGGAGCCTGACCATAATTAATAATAATAATAGGAAAATTCGCGGAGTACATAATAAGTACTCATGATTACATTTTGGCACGAATTAGGCATATCTCTGCTCTTTACCAATATTAATTGCAGCGCGACTTCATTAATCGCTGCTTGTAATTAGCGCTACTACGAGGTAGCCTCAAAATTATTCCAAACGCGTTTAGATTAACGTACCCATGGGAGTAACCGGCACCTACCATTAACGCACTTGTTTACGTACGGAAGTACCACATTGGGTTGTCAAAAGACCAGAAAGATCGCAAGCCGTGCGGTAACACCGCGCGCGCGCGGCGGTTTCAACGTCTCTCGCTGTCGCTTTCGGAATCGCTAACGGTAATTGCCGCACACACACCGATCTAATTGCACTAACCATAACGGACTAACCGGAAACCCCTAGATTTACGGACAAAGGCTCCGAGCATTCAAAGAACAATTGGAAGATATCTGCCCGTCGTTGGACGCATCGGTGAAGAGGCCGCGGAGAGATTCCGTTATTACGGTCGATAATGTTGCGCGTGATCTAGATACTCTGAACCGAAGATACACGACCCTCGTGAACCTGCTTGAGGAACGAGTCAGGCAGCAGGCATTGCTACATCCTGAGGACACTTCCTTGCAGGTGAGTTTTGCATTTTCTATTGTCTGCGATCTCGCGGAACCGTCTGTGAAAGTAGGCTTATATGTCTCCGACAGTCTTGTGGGATTCTTCAGTAAAAGAAAGCGAAAAGTAACAATTCTTTAACACGTTCGATATTTTTTCTAGAGAAATTATTATTACTGTAAATAAAATAAATCGTGCGTTGGAGTTGTTGTCCTCCAAGAAGATCAACATCATCCGGCACGCGGAATTTTTCCATCGCCGTTATTGAGCAATCGAGGGAGCTTGAAGGGCTCTTGTAGGCGAAGTGGGCTGGCGGATATTTTAGATTGGATTTAACCTTCGCCACGTGTGCGTGTCGAAACATGAATTAATACTTCTAAGCGCGGCAAGGTCTGCAATTTGAATTGCTGATGGGCGAATATCGAGAATCCGCGAAGCTATCAGAACCTCGATCGTAACACTTCGACGTTTGGAGCTCATCGCGAGATAACGAAGTAGAACTATTTCTAATCACGCGAAGGTGATTTATTACGTCAAAGTCGTTCGGCATGCGAATCCCACGTTGATTCTCGCGGTGGGAACATTGATTTTCGAAGATTAACGAAATAACAACTGTTAATTTTGAATACGACGAAACTTTTTCGCATATTACACGTACATGAAAAAAAAAAAACGTTTTTTAAGTAAAATTTTTACACAAGACAAATACAAGAAATCAATAAAAATGAAGAAGCGTTCTCGGATATCAGCTTATTGTGCTCCTCGAAGGTAGTGCTTGCGACAATCTGTCTATGCTCGGCCGAAAGGCACGCGTGGGCTTTTTCGACGCGGAACGAGGGAGGCGTATCTTCTGGGAAACGACCCGCGATCGAGATTCCTCGGTCCGCGTGCGGTGACATAAGCTGAAATTAATGAGCGGCGATGAACGAGCGCTCTCATGAGCGCTCTCGAGAATCCGCGTATGTGCCCACATCTCCCGCAGGTATAATTATATTCCGAATGACGACGACGTCAGAAATAGCGACTATTTTTCTCGGTACTATTACGCGCCTCGCCGGCCATCACGTGTACGCCGGAAGGATACGCTTTTTTTTTTAATTCTTTTTTTTTTCCTAATTGCGACCGGTTCGCCGTCACCTATCGTCGAGATCGCGCGCGCGCGGTGTCACGTTTGTCACGCCGATACCGCGGGGTTTATTCCGGTCGTGATCGAGCGGAACAGCCGTTTTGACACGCGACCGACTTTCGCCTGGCGATTAACGGCGGCTTTTCATCTTTCCCGCCGGCCTCGTGTGCCGGCGGGATCGATAAGGGCCGCACGATGTGCCGGCGCGAGGACGGAACGAAAAAAGCAGTGGCGCGTTTACACCTGTTGAGGCCCCTCAGCGTGTGTCGGACAATTACAATTAGCTCGCGCTGAAGAATGAGAACGAGTGTGCCCTTGTTAAACTGTGCACGTTTACCTTAATTGCATACATTTGAATTAATTTCACCGCAGTTTTCTTAGAAAAAGCAGCTCACTAATGCGGCTGGAATTTTCTCGCCGTTTTGTTTTGCCGAACGTTTTGCTCTATTTAATTAAAAATCTCACAATCAGTTTGAATGGCCGAATGAAGAAATCGGTGATACGCGCGGCGTGTTTTATACATAAATTTCGAATTCCTGTCGCGACGCGAGCATCAGTCAAGATTAATCGAGAGACAAGACCGCCGGTCTTCGGTAATGTCCTTAATTCTTAACGCATCATTCACCGTCGCGATGTGACGGTGAGCTCCGCAATGTATTTACGACCCCGAAGAGCACCCGCGTGTGACCAGGAATGTTAAACGAGCTATGACCGACTCGGCTAGCAATTGCCGAAAATGCGAAGTGCGTTCGTCCTCGAGAGTGAAATGAATGTGCGCGGCGGATTACGTAATCGAAATTAATGACGGCCGGTTGAATCGAGGTCGATTTTTTTTTTTATGCGACTTGCAAAGAGTCTCGGGGTCCTAGAATCGACCTGAACGAACTGCCAATTGAGCACCCACGCTTAAACGCGCCACTGGACCGGCGGTGCGTCGGCGCCGCCACTCGCGTCTCCTCCGAGGGCCGCCGGCGTCATCGGAGGAGAGAGAGACGAGCCGCCGCAGTGAAGATCTGTCGGTCGCGCGGCTGACCGTCCGCTCGTCGAGCATGCTCGCCGGTCGTGCGAGTGATTAGTAAACGTCACTGTCGTCGTCGTAGTCGTCGTCGTGAGCGCTATCGCGATAGAACCGCGAGAGCGATTTCGCTCCGACGTGACCCGATGAGCGATCACGATGATCGTGCGAAAGGTACGGAGGAACGGCACCTCGTGGAAGGTGTCGGGCGTCGCGTGCTCCGGAAACGGGACACGCCGGTAGCTGTCAGGGAAATCGGATACCGCGACGGCTTCGAACGTGTCAGAAAGTTTAGTGACGAATTGATTGCGGAATAATTTTTATCGCCGTAGCGAGACGTCCTTGGGGACGTCTTGGGTAATACTCATAAAGTGTCGATTGAGTCACATGGAGCAAGGAAACTGGAAACTGCTTTTTGACGTGTTCGCGATTATGAAAACCATAGCGGAATGAAATTTATAAATCTATTTTATTGGAATTTTATTTAATGTGAATATTATCTAATGTGCGAAGTTTTGTAAATTATTGCAAAATATGACGAGATTTTAAAACGTTGGTTAACATATGTGAAAACGTGTCGAGACGTGTAATCATGATTTAGAATGTTTCTTGTTTCCTGTGGTCTCAGAGAAGTGACGGATCAGCTGCATATTTTCTACAATTTTCTATCTAATATTTAGAACTTGACACGTTTGAAATCGTCCTGTATTTAATAATTTTTTTTATACGAGAGGAATATTGCTTTTTAAGTTCTGAAAGCACGAGGTTTTATTATCGTTCAGCAAGTTCCTACATCAAGAATGAGATTACTTGGAGGAACTCTTTGATGTGTTATTCTTTATGATGCTCTGGATACATCTGGCGATACTTCTTGGGGTCTTATTTGCGAACGCGCTTAGCGCGGATGTCCCTCCGTGAATTCGAATAAGTGAATAACTCGCGACCGGCGTTTGTTGTTACGAATATATAATACCACTTTATTGCTGACGTTCACATTCATGAACTTACGCTACTTTATTACCGACGTCTATATTCGCACTTGGAATGCAAATATACGTGCGCATACGTTTATATTAATAAAATAAACCGCCAGAGTTATAAAATTTTGTATATTTGCATATTTTGACGATCGAATGCCGAGTGATCCGTTTTTATCTCGAAATTAAGCGAAAACAGAAATATTTAGAGTTTCCTTTTTATTTATTATTGATAAAAACGCCTGTCACATGCGGATTGTAGGAAAGTCCGGATTCGAACTTTGGCTGGAATAATATCTTTCGCAATAAATTTTTTATAGTGATTTAAAAGTGATACTTATTAGCATTAAAAGTTAAATCGATTTAAGTATGTAGATTTATTATTTCAATCAAAGAACTGTGTTTTAAGACCGATAAATAATCGGCGTGCAATTTAATAAATTGAAAGAAGTACACAAAAATTTACATAAAATATTTACATAAAAAGTATTAGACGATTAAAATCCAGCCCGATCAAGAATGGCACTTTTTTTTCAATTCAATTAATTTTTATTTGTTTTTATATGTGCATATTAATTCTTATATATTTTCTTGTATAAACAGAATGATGCCACGTTCACCAAACCTTTCGTTGTTCGACTCGGTCGTTTCTGATTACGCTCTTATCGGCTCAACGCTATACGACGCGATTGATTACGCCGGCAAGGTAAACCGTCCACTCGTCGACTTCTTATCGATAGCGCGATTTCACTGGGAATCCGTTTTCGTAATCAAGAAAATTTACGCGAATTGTAAGAATATGCATTCATTCGCGTCGCGCACGTTGCACTGCCAGCTGCATTGTCATTTTTCCCGGGGTAGCTCGCGTCTTTAAATTCACCGTACTCGGCGTGTCTAATAGCGGATTCTTATTTTAACACGTGCACAGAGTGACCCAGAAACCGGTCGATATATTCGAGAGAGAGAAGAGAGAAAGAGCGTGAGATCTTTTAGAATTTGTTTCCGTATATAAAAAATTTCGTATATAAAAAAATCTTTTTACACTTCTAGTAGCACGTCAAAAATTAATTTTCAATTCTAACTCAAAGATTATATTGACACTGTGGAGATAAAGCGAACGTCATCGTTTATTTGATTTCCGCTTATCGCGACATCGTAAATGCTTTTAAATGACTCTGCGTGTATGAGAAACCGCGTGCGTGCATCATGATTGAACAGTGATGAGATTGATGATACGTGACGCTCAAAATATATTGTATATATATGTTATCTGACGAAGTTGAATGACTTTCCGATTATTTTTTAGATATGCAAACTGCGTGACAACGAAAGCAAGTAAATTAATTTTTTATTAATATAATCGTGCAACTGATATATAGACGATCGATCGTCCGAAGGTCAGCGATCACATCAATCAGACGTATTTCCTTCGATCAATAAATTTACGATGCAGTTAAATCGGTCACTTCACGGATTGCTTCACGGTCGTTATTAATATTTCTTCTCAATTTTATTTTTTATTTCTTCGTTAATTTTATTTTCATTAGAATTGCTTCATCTGTATAGAATTAATGTAGTTAGCGTCATCGAGGAAATATTTTGTTGATGAGTTTGGGAGACACATATTCGTATGGATTGCTATAAAATTGTTTTTTATTTAAGCAACTTTAACACTAATTTAATCTTCGTTAATTTATTCGCATGATGACTTTATACAACTCCTTTCAAATTTTTAAGTTAATTTGTGTCAGATATTTTTATAGACATTCGTGTCCCGTGTTCAACAATGGACGTGGCTGCTTGATTATTATCTCGCATTAAAATTTATGTACGTATAAATTTTGTTCAATGTTGTTTCCATTGGGATTTCAAGACTCCCCTAACTTGTTCTTCGTTTTATGTCACACGTGTCCTCCCATGTTTTCTCGAGTTCATGAGTTGACAATAGTAAAGACAGCATCCGTCTTCGCGATGACATAAGTAAATGACGTGGACTCACCGACACCTACGATTACGAGGCAAGGCCGTAATATCACGGTCCGAAATTACGCATTTGGTATGCGATGCCTCTCGTTCGGAATTAGGTAATTAAAGGCAAGACGTGCGTCGCGCCGAATAAAATTTTGCGTAAGAGTGGTTTTGCGTTCGGCGCGTGCGTGAGCAATGCTATATTTAAGAATCCCCGTCTCGGCTGAAAGATCACGGCGCGGCACGTGGTCCAATTATACGCTGGTCTCGCCGCATGTAAACTTGTGTCGCGCGGGCTGATTCATTTAAATGCACGCGAGAAGTTCGTGGACGATTTCCAGCGTGGATGACGCGGTCGTTAATCGGCTTTAGGAAACGAAGATCGACAGGTTGACCCAGATGTACTCAGTGTCTTTAAAAAAACAGCGTCTGATATTTTACATAAGCAGCTTTCGAGAATAGTAGCATCAGTTATCAAGAATTGAACTTTTTCTTGACGAAAGTTTGATTTTAAATAGGAACTTTCATATCAATAGTCATTATTTTTTATCATGCCTTTATTGAAAAAAAAAAAAAATCGAGATTCAGACTCGCTAAAGAGTGAATTCTGAACATTGTTGTTCAGTGAAACAAATATATAGCGAATATACGTAAAACACCATGACTAGACATGTCTCCTGCAAGTCGCAAACTGTTTACTTTCAGCGTGTTCTTCAAGAACAAAGGCCGCTGCGGACGTTCCGCACAGAGTTCAACATATATGAAAGCACTACTAGCGAGGAGCGTTACACATCCACAACCACACACTACACTCAATCGCAGTGAGTATGACTTGCGTTAGAAGTCCCGTGTATTCGCACAGTAGTGAAGTACCCTTATCCGCTACACGATATTTGCTACACGATATTTCCACGATAGGTGCTTATCTCTTCGATTATCTTAAATCCGTACTTAAGAGCTGGATTTAGAGCTTTCCTGTACGATACGCGCATTTTGGTTCGACGTTTACGCTTCTCGATGGCTCTTGCCGTAGATACACCTCCGAGAGGCATGAGTCCACCGAGACGACTTTTTCGAGCGAGACCTCGAAGCGAAGTTACAACGCGGAGCAGGCCGCGTATCGTCCTAACGGCGAGGCCACCAGCCCGGGGGCTGTTCCACCCGGTGGTGCCCTGCTCAAGCGCTCGCACGAGAGCGGTACGACGGGCTCCAGCAGGCGACAGCAGCAGCAGCACGAGTTCTCGTCCGTCGTGGACGGCGGGTTTAGTAGCGAGCTTAGGGATCTTAGGAGGATATCGCGGGTCGATGATGGGGGTGTTGTCGGGGCGGAGAACGTGATTGACGTTAGGGGTATCGTAGATCCGAGCACCGGCGAGGTCCTGACCGTAGGCGAGGCGATTCGGCTCAGGATCCTCGACGTTAGGAACGGTAGGATAGCGACGTCGAGCGATGGCAGGACGAGCGTGTCGATCGAGGAGGCAGCTCGCGACGGTATCATCGACGCGGCGCTGGCCGATCGGCTGTTAGGTCCATGCGGGGTGAACGAGGAGGGTCAACGGATGTCTCTGCTCGAGGCGATCCAGCGGGAGCTCTGCGACGCCGAGCGGGCCGACATCGCGGACCGAGTTAAGGTAACGGCAGCACGTCGCGAAGACGGTGGCGGAAGTAAACCCGCCGCCGGGGGATTTAGCGTTGTCGATGCGATGAGAGAGGGCTTGTTGGATCCGGCCACGGGAGAGGTCGTCGCCGAGAACGGCGAGCGGATCTCGATCGAGGAGGCGTACTCGCGCGGCTATCTTACTAAGGTGGACGTGACCGTTAGGGTGACTCGTAATGCCATCGCGCTCTCCGACGCGATATCGCAGGGTCTCGTGGACGATCGGACCGGCCGCGTCGCCGATAGGATTACTGGCGAGTCTTATCCGCTGGACGAGGCCGTCGACAAGGGCATTATCAATCCGAGCGTGAAAGAGATCGTGGACACGAGGAGCGACAGCAAGGTGACGGTGGCCGAAGCCATGAATCGCGGTATACTGAACGCCAAGAGCGGTAGATACATGCACGGTTTGTCAATGGAGAAACTGCCGTTTAAGGAAGCTCGTCGTCGGCAGTTGATCGTCAAGCCGATGACACTCAAGGACTGTTGTGATCTTGAAATTATTGACGACAAAGGCAAGATTGCCAGTCCAGCACATCGTGGCAAATTAACGATACTGGAGGCTATATCCCGCGGGGTTTTAGACTCGGAGAACGTCAAGTCCGTAGTGGATACTCGAACCGGCGAAATGATTACGTTAGCCGACGCTCTGACCAGCGGAATAATCAAAATCGATGGCACATATCGCGATATGTTGAAAGCTGAAGAATTTCCTATCTCCCAGGCCGTCGAGAAAGGCCTAATCACATCGGTGACTCAAAAAAGTATCTTCGATATCGACGGGTTTAAGGATCCAGTTTCTGGCGAGTACATCAGTCTGAACGCGGCGTTGTTGAAAGGACTGATAAGTTCAAAGTCTGGCGGTACCTTCACGATCGACCTGAAAACCGGAAAAACCGTTTCACTCAGCGAAGCTGAAGAACAGGGCTATATCAGGCTGGAAGTGCTGGAGATGCTGAACCGCGGTATCGGCGTCACCGAGAACGGGCGCGAAGTGAGCGTTCTCGAAGCAGTACTGCTCGGATTACTCGATCCGAAATCCGGTCAATTATTGGATCCGCGTAGCAAAAGAATAGTACCTCTGGAGGAGGCGATCAAGCGAGGGCTCATCACTCCCGATGGTGCCGCGCTGCTCACCAGTTTACTGAATATTGCCGTCACCACACAGACCGTAACGAAGACGGTCAAAAGATACGTGACGACTTTGCAAACCGGCGAGACTGTTACGAGGGATTACAAGATGAGTTACGATGAAGCATTGAGCAGCGGGTTGATCGACGAAAGTAGAAACGAGTTTAGAGATCCCGATTCGGGAGTGACGATGTCCATCGAAGACGCTTTTGAGCAAAGCTTGCTCGGCGATGACGCTCGCCGACGCGTCGTGCATTCGCGAGAACGTACTCCCGATTCGTTGCACACAACTTTCGAGAGCACCTTAACGACAAGTATCGGCGAAGTACCTAGAAGTAGAAGAAGCGAATCACCGCCTAGAGCGATTGGCACGGTTACTTCTATTATTACCAAAGAAATTGCTCCGCGAGCATCATCCACGCCAACGAAAGAATCGTCCTCAGTCACGATGACGATCGCACCATCAGCGACGACTGATTCTGTTTCTTCTGTACGAGACTTATCGACAAAAGAAATCTCGTCATCCACGAAAGTTGGCGAATCGAAATGGATGTCCGATATGACATTGAAAATGAGTTCGTTCGAAGAAACGCATGTAGTAAGTCATGATCTTGAATCATCTTTGCGTGATAAAGAACAAGATATGGAAACAGAAGTAATCACATCATCTGTTACACCCACTACGAGTCGTCCATCGGAAATTATGAAGTTTATAGAAAGTGAACGTATTTCCACAGATAAACGAGTGTTTGAATTGCCCACGGATGGCTGGACACTCGCCGAAGCTATCGATAAGAAACTGTTTGACCCTACTACAGGTCTTTTCATAATTCCAGGCACCGACAGATTGGTTTCTTTCGAGGAATGCGTTAAATTGCAGATCATTAATCCGAATTCCGGCTTTGTTATCGATCCCAGCAACGGTAGAAAAGTATCCTTGGTACGAAGCTTAGAGAAGAATATTCTCGACTCCACGGGTCACTATTGTTATCCGCAAAAGATCTCAATGAGAGAAGCAATCGCGAACGGATTAATTATATTGGAAGGCGGTCCGAGCATAGATAGCGATAATACTAACCAGAGGCTTCTTCAGATCACGAGGGTTTCGGGCAAGCCCGATAAAGTGGAGTTGACGCGTGTTGGCGATCCTTCGCAGCAAATGGAGATAAAGACCAGCGACGAAATATCTACGCCGGATCCGGTACAGGTAACTCAAGGAGTGATTTACGACCCAGGAACGGCTCTAGTAATCTCCACGAAAACCGGCAAATCGGCGAATCTCTTAGCCGCCGTTTCTGAAGGAACGATACCGTCTACCGCCGTAATCGTCAAGGATCCAACGACGGGTAAAGACATTAGCATGGCAGACGCTGTGAATCGCGGTATTCTCAATGTTAATACACGCGAATATAAAATCGATGATGGCAGAAAGATATCCCTGATCGACGCAGCAAAGTTCGGAGTGTTGATTGTTCTTGGTGCTCCTCTTGCGGCCACCGCAGCTGCCATAGAAGCGGTGCAGAGAACGATGGTGAAAGATCCAGCAACTGGTAAGAAAGTGCCGAGAGAAGTCGCCATTGAACGTGGCATCATTCCGATGGACGACAGTGCAACTTCGCCGATTATTGAATCCGCAAGTGGTACACCCGATGAAAATGAAAAAGTTATCGCTGGAAATATTCGCGAAGCCGCTAAGAGTGCAACTTTGATCGAACCGAAATCTGCCAGTGATGTTCCGGATGGTGAAAGTTTGGGCATGAAAACCAGAGCGCGAGTGACGGTCGAGCCGAGATATCAAGTTACGATCGGTAAAGCGAGAACGTTATCGCAGAGTCCCGAACGAGAAGCGAAGGCTATTGTTCTGCAGAAAATGCGAAAGAGGATAGTAAAAGTCGAGGAGGCGTTGCAGAGCGGTCTCATTGACGTGGAAACAGCGGACACCTTCGCGAAAAAAATGTGCAACGAGCAAGGGGAGCCGATTACTCTTTCGGAGGCAATCCGTGACGACCGAATAGACGCTAATCAGGGACAGATCGTGGATCCACAGAGAGGCGACGTGCTCAGCATCAAGCAGGCTATCGATCGTGGAATTCTGGATCCAGAGAGCGCGCGTATATTGGTGCCTTTGGCGAAAAGTTTATCCGTGCACAGCTTATACAAGCAAGGCTTGCTAGATCCTTTGGAGGGTAAGATCATCCATCCAGAAACGGGCGCGCATCTCACGCTCAACGAGGCTATAGTATGCGAGATTGTGGATCCTCTATCTAACTTAATGTTCACCGTCGACGGTCGTACCGAAACATTGCAGTCTGCCATTGCAAACGACACTATCGATGCAGAAAGATCATTAGTCAAAACTCAAGGCGGTAGTGTAAATTTAGTCAAGGCGATAGAGAACAAAATGTTTGAGTTGAAAGAACCGGCCCAATCTTTTAATATACCACCGGCAGGAATGACGTTCCCTGTTGCACTAAAACGTGGATTGATAGACATCAGCAAGAAAGAAATACGTCATCCGATTACCGGGGAGCACTTGCCACTGGAAGATGCTATAAAGGATGATTTTATCATGGCATTGCCGTATCCAGTGGCTCCTGACAGTGTCGAAATAACGAAGGCTTTAGAATCGGGATTGATCGACAGGGACAATGCTGTATTTTTCCATCCCACTACGGGAACTCCGATTCCAATTGTCGAGGCTGTCGAATCTGGTCTGCTCATCATTAAACCGCCAGCTCGTGGTGAAAATACAGCTGCCATTACTGAGACGATTACATCATATCACACTATCACGACGAAAACCGTCGAGATTTTGCCTGGTTATGCGCTGAAGAGCGCGATGGAAGTACAAGATATTAATACCGGTAATATTATCACTATCGAAGAGGCTCGACAAAAAGGTATTATCAAGGATGAATCTGAAACCAAGCAGGAATTCACGACGAAAGACATCAAGATGTCCTTCGATCATGCGGTGGAGAAAGGATTGGTGGACATGAAGAAAGGTATTTATACTGATCCTTCCACCGGTACGACAATGCCTATCGCTAAAGCCGTCGAGGAAGGAATCCTCGATACTTCAACTAGCAAGAACGAATCTGGAACACCCAGGAAATCGACCGACAACAGTTTGACCGTGTTAGAAGCGATCGAGCAGATTTACGACGAAGAAACCGGGACTTTTAAAGATCCTGAGACAAATGAATCCTACAACTTGACGGAAGCGATGAAAGTGGGCCTAATCGAACCCGATTCTGTGCTTTATAACGTGAAAACCAAAGAATCTATCACCACCAAAGAAGCGGTCGAGAAAGGTTTGCTCGATCCCGTCACTGGAAAAATGAAGATGCAGGATCAAAAGGGTCGTTCGATCAGTATAGCGGACGCTACGAAAATGGGTCTTCTGGCAGTCGTTGCCGCACCAGTTTTAGCTGGAAAAGCAATTGTCGATGCAATTTCGAATCGCAAGTCTAAAGAGACAAAACCGAGTGCATCTATGCCGACGAAATTATTCGACTCAGCGAAGAAAGAACCGAGTCCGCCTTCAAAAATTATTTCAAGTCAAGTTATCCATAAATCACCTGTCGATTCTCACGAGAGTGAAAGTAAAAAATTAACCAAAATAGAAACGCAGAAACAAATGCCTTCAGATGCAAGAATGACCGAAGAGATTCAAATGGAGATAGAAATGGAGGATGACAATCAACTGAAGAGATTCGCAGACGAAGAAATGCCGAGACACATTTCGATAACGATTACGAGAGAATTAACACCTCAGATTCTTGCGGAATTCGGAGTGTATGATCCTGTAAAAGAAAAATTCTTAGATCCGGAAACGGGTATCGTCACTTCCTTCAACGATCTGGTCCTGAATCTAAAAGTCTTCGATCCCGATCGTGTACTCGTCAAGGATCTGTCTTCCAAGACAGATTTTTACGTGACATTGCGAGAAGCAATCAATCGGCCTCTCGTAGATAGAAATGTCGCTTACATGGTCGATCCGAAAACCGGTAAGAAGATACCATTCTTCGAGGCAGTGCGCTTGGGATGGATTAAAGAAGAACCAGAGAATAAAATAGAAAGTGAACAGCTAATTGATTATCAGCTTCTAGGCTTGCAAGAAGCTGTCGACATCGGCGTGTGTAATCCCATCACAGGAACGATTTATGATCCGAAAACGGGAGAAGCGTTGTCCATGAATGAAGCTATTGACGCGGGACTCATTGACGCTGACGTGCTCGGCATGAGAAACCCGATCACCGACGAGATAGTGCCGTTTTCCGAGGCGCTGGAAACTGGCATCGTGGATCTTCGCAAAAACGTTGTCATCAATACAGAAACGAGAACGGAAATCGATATCACGACCGCGTTTCTGCAAGGTCTCATTGTACCTGTTTCCCGTAAGCCGATTTCATTGGAAGCTATTATCAGACAAGGTCGCTATGACGCTGAAACGGGAAAAATAGAAGATTCTCTGACTAAACAATCGATTGATGTAGAAGAGGGTGTTCGTAGAAATGTCGTTGATGCTTTTATTACCGAAATCGAAGACACGAAAGCCGGTTCATTCGTCTCGTTGGAAGATGCGCTGACGATGAATTTGTTGATTTCCAATACAGGCCGTTTGCATGACACGAAAGCCGGAGAGTTTCTGCCCTTAGATGTAGCGCTTGATAAAGGTTTGATTGTCACAACGCCGTTCGTGCCTTCACTGATCGACGCGATTGTTCAGGAATATTATTCACCGAAAACTGGCCTCGTTCTGAATCCTATGACGGGTGAAAATTTAACGGTAAAAGATGCATTGGCTATCGGTTATGTTAATGGCTCCACTGCAATGGTAAAGGATGATAGAAAGGATAATGTTATTCCCCTCAGTGAGGCAGAAGAAAGTAAGCTGATAGATTTAGTAAGAGGAATAATGACCTATCCGCATTCCATGACATTGGATGTCGCCTTTGAAAAGGGATACATTCTGAGTACCGTGAAACCGTGGACGCTGCAAGAAGCTTTAGCTCTTCAAATTTACGATCCAAAGTCCAGCACTTTTAACATTGATGGTAATAATTGTACTTTAGAGGAAGCGATCGAGAAAGGTTTTATTAGTAAAGATAGTCCATCGATTAAAGATCCGAGAAATAACGACATAATATCTCTAGGCGATGCTATCAAGCACGGCTTTATCAACGCGAAGACGAGCACGGCAGTGGATCCATGTACCAGCGCGCCTCTTTCATTAATCGATGCGTTGGATCGCGGCTTTATAGTACCCGCGAAACGTAAGATATCTCTACCGGATGCGGTCTTTAAAGGCTTGTACGATCCGAAGACCGGACAATTTACAGTACCCGACACGCAAGAGAAGCTTCCTACTGATCGCGCGATTAAGATGGGCGTGATAGATGCCACGACCGCGATTGTACGAGATCCCAACGGTGATGTGATGACATTCAACAAGGCTATTAAGACCTCCATAGTCGACCCGAAATCTGGAACAGTTAGTCACGCCAGAGGACCTCCTATAGATTTCCAGGAAGCGCTGGAACGTGGCTTGCTTCTCGAAACGAGAAGACCCATGAGCTTTAGCGAGGCAATTTCAAAGGGTATTCTTGATGAAAAGACCAACAAATTTTTAGATCCGCAGACAGGCATTTATCTAACAGTATTGGAAGCCATTCAAAAGAATCTAATAGACGCTGACTCTGTTACCGTCAAGGATACGAGGTCCAGTATCTGGAAAACGATGACGCTAATGGAAGCTATACAATCGGACTACATGGACGGCACTACTGGCTACCTCAAAGATCCCAGCAAGGGTAACAGAAACGTATCTCTGAGGGACGCCTTCGAATCTGGCCTCATCGTTGACAATAGAGCCGCCGTGTCTTTGCAGCGTGCCATTCATCAAGGATTGTACGACGATAATACAGGCAAGATCACCGATCCCAGTACAGGTAGAGCCGTGACGTTGCATGAAGCGATGAGAAAATGCATAATCAGTCCCACGTTGCCATGCTATTGGGACAAACGTGGCGAGCGTTTGTTGTCGTTGGCAGAGACATGTCGTGCTGGCGTAATCGACAGGCGCACGGGTATGTTTAAGGAACCAGGCGCCAGTGGTTCGGTCTCGTTGTCGGTCGCGTTGCAGCTCGGCCTTATTGTCGACATAGAAAGCATGGGATTCGGCCTATACGAGGCGATATTGATGAACATGTATGACGTCTCTTCAGGTAAATTCGTACATCCGACCAGCAATCGCAAATTAACATTAGCTGAAGCATGTCAAGTGGATCTAATAAACCCACTGACATCGATCGTTAAATGCACTAGCTCTAACAGATATATCCCGTTGGCCGAAGCAATTTCCTCGGGCATCGTCGACGACATTCGCGGCATGTACGTCATTCGCGAGCTTGACAAAGCAATTAATCTGCAAGAAGCAGCGAAGAAAGGTTTCATCGTCACGTCGAAGACACCCCTCTCGATCGAGGAGACGGTCAAATGCCGCCTTTATCGCGGCGACAGTGGCAAATTCGCCAACCCTGTTATTAATGAATATCACGACCTGCTTCAGGCGATTAACTGCGGTCTCGTAGATCCTGACACTACCGCCTTGAAAGATGCGACGACCGGACAGATCAAGTCGCTGTTGACGGGTATCGAGGACGGGACGGTCGATGTGTCGCGAGGAAGAATATTGGATCCCAAAACGACACGCGCTTTTAATATTGATGTAGCTTTGGAGAGAGGCCTGTTGGTCACGATTGACAAACCTCTGGCGCAACAAATAGCACATAGGTCACCCTTGGAAGCCTCCAAAGCCGGACTTGGCGACAAGAACTTTAAAGAATGCACTTTAGAAGAAGCAATCAACTATCAACTGATTGATCCGAACACATCGGTTGTAAAAGATCCTAGAACCAGTCGGTTCGTGACGACGGCAAGAGCAATCGCGGATGATATTGTAGATCCCTCCGTCAGAGGTACAATTGAGCTAAACGGCGGAAGCAAAAGGGAACCGCGTTTCGTGCGTTTCGGTGACGTTACTGTATTCGTTAGGAAACCTCTCACTTTCGAAGAGGCAGTCGAGAAAGAATATCTGTCGCTGGAATCGGGCAAATTCACCGATCCGATCTCAAACGAACAACTGACTCTCAAGGAGGCGGTCGGTCTCGGTATCGTAGACGCGGACTCGGCGTTGATTAAAGACTCGCAGAAGAAGAAGCTAGTAAAATTGCCGGAGGCGTTCCGTAAAGGCATGATGGACGCGGAGAAGGGCAATGTGCTAGACACGGCCACGTCCAGGTTGTACAGTTTGTCCAAGGCCCTGGAAGCCGGCCTGTTGATCACCCCGAGGAACGGTGTTTCGTTCATCGAAGCGCTGCAGTTCGGTCTTTACAATCCGACCACGGGCGGTTTTCACGATCCCTTCGTTGTCACTTCCGTGCTAGATCGTAGACGCCTCACGCTGGCGGACGCAATCGAGTCGGGTCTGATAGATCCGTCTACCACCGTGGTCAAAGATCCGTTCGAGGGTAATATTACGAGTCTGTTAGAGGCAGTGAGTAGCGGGAAGGTAGATTCCGTAGGAGGCAGATTAGTCGAGGACACTGATGGCAAGAGTATCGACTTCGTGAAGGCCTTGGAGCGGGGTTATATACTCGCCGCTGAAGCCAGGGTAAGTAGGACCAGCCAGAATGATGCCTTTTACACAACCCCGCGACTCCCGCACCGATTGACTCTTCTTTATCCTCCGTTTTTTTTTTCCTTACTGTTTGGGTTTCTCCAGTTTTGCTCACCCTCGAGTTTACGTTTGCTACTGTTTCCACTCACGATTGTCTAACAGCTTCTTCCGAGAGTTGGATGTGATTATCATTACGCTATCACATGAATCGACATTACGTTTTATTGTCATGCGATTCTCTCTCCGTCAAATTTCGCCTTGCCTTGATTTGACGTGAATTTTTATGCCGTTATCATTCGCGAGGAGAGCCGCTTGCTGGCATGATGGTCTCGCACGGACCTCTAAGTCTTCATTTTTGACTCGCATGACATTTTTTATCTCGATCGAGGATTGAGAAGAAATAATACGCGTGATATGCATGGGCGTAAATAAAAAAAAAATCGTTCTCACTCTGATCTTGTCTCTTTCTTCCTCTACTTTATAGAGGAATCATCCCCGTGCTTCCTCTTATCGGAATGCTCGCTTCGGTTTATCTCAGACTCTCCTCATCAAATAATATGTCATACTTACTTTCGTGCTTACCTTCCTTCATTACCTTAATGTGGGTTCAGTAAAGGTCGACCATCATCACGAACAACATTAATCGGACACCGCGTACGTTCCCTCGGGCTCGTCATTTACAATCGGCGATCTGCAGACCATCGGACAATTTCGAATATCGCATCATGAACAATACCTCCACCACGAATATCATTAATCCCAAGCCAAGTTTTGTCGCATCAACAACGCTAATTCCTTTTTAATAAATTAAGTAGCATTAATCTATAATTTTATCGTTAATCTATAATTTTATCATTAATTTAATAATTTTAACTCGCTTATCTTATTTTTCGCGACGAAATTTTTATCGTGCAGCACGAATGGTTAAGTCTATATAATTTATTTAAAAAAAAAAACTTATAAAAGAAAGACAGCGTTTTCTCAGTAAACTGGATCACATGTTGGATCATCCGATCCATTCATGGGATGCTAATGATTTTCTTTGGTTGGAAAAAAAAGATATAAGTCATTTGCTGAGCATACTAATGTATACGGCATGCATGTACAAAATTAAAAAATTGCAAATTGGCATTTTTCTTCATTTTTCATTCAAAATTAACGCTTATACGAGAAGAAGAAGGATTTGGCTGAAAGGACATGCAACCATAATCACGTCGTTGCTCGCTGCCTTTCATCATCCTTCAGCATTGGCTTAATCGGGATGTAAGTGATAGACGATTATGGCAAATAAATTAAAGGCATTGCTAAAAATCAAATTCGATAATGCTCAATGTCATTATAACATGTAAAAGAAACGGCAGGATTACATTAAAAGATATAAAACAATTAATAGATGGTAGGACATTTTTAACGTAATGTTAAGTAACGTGAAACGCTTGACGGTAATCAAGACCAACGCAATAATTATAAGCACCGCATTAGCACTCCCTAATGTGTTACTCAATAATTAAAAGTTTTTTTTTTTATAATAAAGTAAGATAGGATCGAGTCTCAGGTTGGTTTTATTTACCGATTCGCGCGAGAGAAATTCGTACGATTAACACATTACGATGAAATTAACAAATGTATAATATCTTGTCTTAATTTTGTCAATTTACTTATTAATATGCGTTTAATCGAACTAGTTTTTAACACTTCTGTCTATTCAGAGTTATGATAATTATACATTTAAATGTTTTCCTTTTTTTCAGGTATGATTATGTTTACTTATCACGAACCTATGTTTTCGCTAGCATGAGTTAGCGGGAATTTCTCCACGTTGTACATTACTGTATCATACATTTATTACACATTATTATAAGCAGCATATCATCATACGATCGTTATTTTGTCATTGTGCGTTTTAATTTATTTGCTTGTTGGAATATGTTTTATTACGTTATCTTCATACTGTTATCGTTTATGCTTTAAACTGCATATGAAAAAAACCGATACGAGAAATATGCAGTTCTTGCAGATAAATTAAAGCTACCATTTAATACTGTATTTTACCTGTACGTTAAAAGTGTGCCTGTGTTTGCATGCGTGAGATATGTCGTAAGCTTACCTACGTTTCTTTAATCTTTAATTAATACGATGCCTATATCGTCATTGGTAAGATGGCGATATTCTTATGATTTATTTTAATTTTCTTTCTAGCACACTAGATGTAACGAAGTAGATAGATTGCACAAGTAGATAGAAATGAATCGTTTTCCTCTAACTTTATTGTAGCAAGCGGTGGAGGAGAAATACAAGCTCTGCGACGAAACGCTGTCTAAGCTCCTGCAATGGATCTCCGAAGTTGAGGACAGACTGGCGGATCAAGATACTGTCAAGGAAGACGTAGAGGAGTTGAGGAAACAGATAATTATCATGAAAGTAAGCAAGAACTCATATAATCCGTAATCCGCCAAGCAATTTATGTAAATGTATTTCTTTTAGAAATTTATTTATAATTACATATGAAATCTATAACGTTATTTGCAGGAAATAAAAGAGGATCTTGAATCGCACAGTCGACCCGTTTCATCCTGCCTAGATCAGATTCGACAAGTCGTCTTGACTGGCAGCAACGTGCTATCTAGCGATGAAGTGTCTACATTGGAAAAGAACGGTCGATCTCTGAAAACTCGATTTGACAAAGCGTTGGATCGCACTGACAAATTAGTGAAACGTCTCATTGGTGCCAGAGATGAATTAACAAAGTTCAAGTCAGTATCTGTTGCATAATTGTTGAATAGTTCAGTATTTTTCAAACTTAATTGACCTTTTTTTGTTTTTCTTTTACAGGAATGAACTCACGACGTTCTCGATTTGGTTGGATAAAGCCAGAAGCGTGCTCGAGGATAAGGAGCGTTCCCTATCCGATCTGAACAAGCTCAGCAGCAGCACCGATACGACTCGCGACTTCATTAGCGATGTCATTGCTCATCAAGCAGATTTGAGATTTATTACAATGGCTGCGCAAAAATTCGTTGATGAGAGTAAAGACTATCTCCAAGTTCTTAACGACTTCAGGACCAGCTTGCCACAGAGATTGCCACATAAAGAGCCCATAGCTAGCCAAGATTCGCCGGTACGAGCTGAAGTCTCCAGCGCGACAGCTCGATATAAAGATTTACTATCCCGAGCAAATCTCTTGTCAGACAGATTGTCGGGAGTCGGCGGTAAACAGAGAGATTATCACGATTCATTGGAAAAGGCTAGAACGTGGTTGAGAGAAGTCGAGCCGAAAGTGCACAGAGTTATTTCCGAACCTGTTGCTGCGGAACCAAAACAAGTGGAGGATCAATTAAGCAAAGCCAAAGCGTTGAACAATGAATTCCTCGCTAATGCGCGTCTAGTCGACAACGCCAAACATAGCGTTGAGGCTCTATTACATTCTTTGGAAGGCCAACTGACGATCAACGAAGCTAACGAGCTTGAAGAACCTGTAAGGGCATTAGAAGATAAGTACAAACAGTTGAGTAACGCTCTGGCTGACAAGTGTCAAGAACTTGACACAGCGTTGGTGAGAAGCCAGGGAGTGCAAGATGCATTGGACAGTCTCGTTGCATGGTTGAACAACGTTGAGAGTCAATTTAAGTAAGTACAGAATAGATACATTATTATTTCTGAATTATCTTCATTTTTACCGTACTGTAACGAATCGTATTGTACAGGTCGCTTCAACGTCCAGCAAGTTTGCAGAAGGAACGCTTGGAAGAGCAACAAAGAGAACAACGATTACTTCAAGCAGACTTGGATAGTCACCGTTTGAGCGTAGAAACTATCACCGCGAACGCTCAGGATCTTCTCTTAAATTCCAGCAACGTTCGCATCGCCAAACGTATCGAGAGTAAGCTGAAAGACGTGCAGAGCAGATTTGAGAAACTAATGGACAAGTCTTTGAGGCGTGGTGAATTCCTGGATGAAATCGCGCAAGCCCTGAACGAGTTTCTCGGAGATGTGGCCAAGTTCGAAAGTTGGTACGCGCACATGATGGAATTCCTCGACTCGAGAGATCTGACCAAGCTCGATATGTCGGAGTACGAGACCAAGATGGCTCAACTGATAGACATGCGCGAGGATCAACGCGGAAGCTTCGAAGATCTCATACGTAATGGAAAGAACCTGATCTCGAAGAAGGACATCACCGAAGCGGGCGCGATTAGAGAGAAGATCAAGGCGCTTGAATCCCAGTGGAAGGAACTAAACAATATGCTCGACGAGAAACAACGATTGTGCAAATCAAGGGCAGAACAACACACTGCCTATGAAAAACTGCGGAATCAGGTACTCGATTGGCTTACTCGTACGGAGAACAAAGTGCAAGGACTCGAGCCAGTCGCCGTAGATTTGGACAGATTGAAGATACAGCAGGAAGAACTGAAGCCCATACAAAAGGAATATCGCGATTACGGCAATACGGTCGATAAAATCAACGACCTCGGTATCGCTTATGATAGTTTGATGAAGGAACGCGGCGAAAGTCCAACGCGTCGACGCGGCAGTGCCAGTCCGACAAAGAGACCAGGTATTATCTTTGCTATTGTTATATGTGCGATTTTGCATAGATACTTTTTGATAGCATGATTTTGTAAATTATGCATATTGATTTTTTGCAAATCAATTGCTATCTATTTATGCAACTTATCGGCTATAACAACTAGCTCATATATCTTTCACCTTGCATCTTTTTCAGCACACAATCATTACCATTTTCGTTTGACCGTTTTTTTCTGTCATTTTTTTTGTAGTACTGCGAATGTCACAAGACGGTCGCTCGCCGTCACCCACTAAATCCTACGCGGTTCAAAGTCCGGTCTCCCCAGGTGGTAGCAGCGGATTCAGCAGCCGCCGTTCGAGCCAAGACGGTTTCCATTTGGAGGAATTATCGCCCGTTCAACAGCAGCTTTCGGAAATTAATCATAGATACGGATTACTCGGCGTCAGATTGTCGGATCGCCAAACGGAATTAGATAACATTAGAGAGGAATTGAAGAAACACTTGGACCATTTGAAAATACTCTCTCAATTCTTGGATAAGGTAATTTTTTTATTTTTTAAGATAAAATGTTATAATGTACATCAAAATATAAAACATAAAATTTTGTATCAGATTCAGCGGCAGTTACCTAAAGAAAGTATGCCTGCAACTAAAGATGATGCGGACAAAACGGCCAAGCAAGTTAAGATTCTCGTCGAGGAGATGTACGAGAAACAATCTCTACTGGACAGTACTCGTACGCAAGTGCGTGATTTGATCAGACGTAAGAAAGGAGCGCACGGTGTAGATAGATTGAATGATGAAATGGAAGATGTTGCCAGTCGATGGAGATCGATTTCGGACAGATGCAAGGACCGAATTAAGTTCTTGGAAGATATTAAAGACTTCTATGACACATACGATGGTCTTAACTCCTGGCTCGGCGCTAAAGAGCGTATGTTGAGCGCTTTGGGACCAATTTCGCCCGATCCTCGTATGGTTGCGAGTCAAGTGCAACAAGTGCAGGTTTTGCGAGAGGAATTTAGAACTCAGCAACCGCAATTGGATCATCTGGTACAAGTCGGAGAAAGTATCCTCATCACGATATCCATAGATTCGATAGATGGACAGAAGATAAATGCGAAATTGCAGAGCATTTTACAGAGATGGGCAGATCAAATGGGAAGATTGGACGAAAGAGCCCAGAGTTTGGGAGATGCTGTTGATACTAGTCGTGAATTCGATGCCAGCCTTAACCGACTGCGAGATGCTCTTCAAGGAATCTCAGACAATTTAGATGAGTTGTCTCTTGAAAAGGATCCCGAAGAACAGCTTCGTAAGATCGAGAATCTGGAGAGGCAACTGGAAGGTCAGAGACCGTTGTTAGCGGACGTGGAAATGGCCGGTGCACAGCTGTGCGAGGTTCTGAGTGACCCAGCATCGAGATCCGAAATTCAAGGAAAGCTCGCCACGGTCGGCAAGATGTACAATAACCTACAGAAGAAACTGGATCATAGGAAAGCAGAAATTGAAGGTAATCTGCGAGATGGAAGACAATTTGAAGCCTCCTGTAGCAGAACTTTGGGATGGCTCGCAGATGAACTTGGAAATATGTCTGAAAAGCTGCTAGTATCTGCTGACAGAGAAATTTTGCAACAGCAACTTGATCATCATGAGGTATGTATCACTATTTAGAAATTTCTTTTTTTTTACTCATGTTTTATTTTGCCAGTTATATTTTATTGACAAAAACAAAATCTAATTTTTAGCCTATTTATCGTAATGTGATGGGTAAAGAGCACGAAGTCATAATGTTGTTGAATAAAGGACGCGACATACTTGCGCGGTCTCAGAAAATTGAAAATCGCTCGCTTCAACGTGATCTGGATAAGATGCAGTCGCAATGGGATCGTTTAAAGAAGGATACGGTCGAAAGGCACACCCGATTGCAAACCTGCGCGGAGCATTGCAAGAAATACTACAAAGCTCAAGACATCTTCCTTCCTTGGCTTCGACAGGCCGAGGATAAATTGGACAGTTTGATTCCCACTTCCTTTAGACGCAAAGATATCGAGAAGCAGTTGAAGGAATTGTCATCGTTCAGAAACGAAGTGTGGAAGCATTCTGGAGAGTTTGAAAATAACAAGACGCTCGGCGAGACATTTGTCGGAGCTTGCGATATCGACAAACAAAATGTGAAGAATGAGCTTAGTGCTATGAAAACCAGATGGGATAAATTAAATAATGGTACGTTTGTATTTATTATTGTTATAATATAGTTTACTGCAGTTGACTTATATATATTGTGTTACAATATTATAATTTAATTATTTCTTTCAGACTTGTTGTCTAGAACACAATCGTTGGAAGATACTGCACGTCACCTAATGGACTTTAATGAGAATTTACGCGATTTGCAACACAGTTTACAACGTTGTGAAGACAAGTTAGCTTCACACGATGCTCTCGGCGGAGCGGCTAAAGATCCGAAACTTCTCGATAGAATAAAGGTAATTAGGTTTATTGCATTCTCCAAAAAATAAAAACTAATACAAAATACTAATATACTAATTATGTAATTTTTAGAATTTGCGAGAGGAGACAACGAGCTTGAAAAAACCTTTACAATGCGTAAGACAACAGGCTAACGATCTCGTGAATAAAGCTGGCGAGCAGGGTGTCGATGCAACACATTTACAAGACGAGATTGACAATGTTACCGATCGTATTAACGATCTGCAAGCGAAACTGGATGACAGATGCAACGAGCTGCAAAGCGCAGCGACGGCGGTCGCACAATTTAATGATCAAGCGAAATTGATTAACCAACATCTGACCGCTCTCGAGAAAGATCTAGACTCTATGAAAGCACCCGGTAGAGAAATCAAGATCGTACGAGGACAATTGGAGGATACTGCCAAGATTATCAGTAGAATTAACAAGCTCTTTGAAGAAATTGGCGATCTGGAGAACCGCGGCGAACGTTTGGTTGATTATGGTTTCGCTGCCGATGCTGTAGCGACAAGAGATCAGGTTGAAGGATTCAAACGACAAATTGGCAAACTGGATGAGCGCGCGCGTACCAGAGAAGATAAACTCACTTCTACCTTGAACAAGTTACAAGAGTTCTATCAGTTGCATGCGAACGTTATGGAAGGTATCAGTGACGCAAACGAACAAGTCAAAAGGTTTAAACCCGTTGGATCCGAAGTGGATTCGATTAAAGCTCAACAGGAGGACTTCAGAACTCTTAAAATTAAAAAGATCGAACCACTGGCACACGCTGTTGAAGATTGTAATTCGCTCGGTCAAGGCCTTATACAAACTGCAGGACGAGATGTCAATACCAGTAATATCGAAAAAGATGTCGATAAAATGAACGAAAGATGGAACGACTTAAAAGATAGGGTAAGTATTTGATGTATCTAAACGTTAGAGATATATCCGATTATTTATGCAAGAATTAACAAGATAGTTGTTTTATTGTTTAATTAATAATTATTTATTTTTTAGCTAAATGAGCGCGATCGCAGATTGGATGTTGGATTATTACAATCGGGCAAGTTCCAAGAGGCTTTAGACGGTTTAGCGAAATGGTTGACTGATACAGAAGAGATGGTTTCGAATCAAAAACCACCTTCTTCAGATTACAAAGTCGTAAAGGCGCAATTGCAAGAACAGAAATTCCTGAAGAAGATGTTGTTGGACCGACAAAATTCTATGACATCTCTTTACAATATGGGACGCGAGGTAGCTGCCGATGCGGACCCGAAGGAGCGTAAGGCCATCGAGAAACAATTAAATGATCTAATAGGCAGATTTGATAATTTGACGGAAAGCGCCGCGGAGAGAATGGACGCTCTTGAGCAGGCAATGATGGTGGCGAAACGATTCCAAGATAAATTGGTACCACTCGCTATTTGGTTGGATAAGACAGAGAAGAAAGTGAGGGATATGGAGTTAGTCCCTACCGACGAGGAGAAGATACAGCAGCGTGTCAGAGAGCACGATATACTTCATGAGGATATTATATCGAAAACACCAGATTTCAGTGAACTCACGGAAATTGCCAGCCAACTTATGTCGCTGGTAGGCGAAGACGAAGCTGCCACGTTGGCTGATAAACTTCAGGATGCGGCAGATAGATACGCGGCCTTGGTCGAACGATCTGAAGCTCTCGGTAGCTTGCTGCAACGTTCGAGACAGGGCTTGCGTCATCTAGTTCTCACGTATCAAGATTTACAGGCGTGGATGGAGAACATGGAAATCCGATTGTCGAAGTATCGCATCTTGGCCGTACACACGGAGAAGCTCTTGCAACAAATGGAAGACCTCGCAGATCTTACGGAAGAGGTATCCACACGACAAACGGAAGTCGATAGTACTGTGGATTGTGGTCTAGAATTGATGAAACACATCTCGAGTGATGAGGCGCTTCAACTGAAGGACAAGTTGGACTCTCTGCAACGACGGTTTAACGATCTCGTCACGCGTGGCTCGGATCTTTTGAAACACGCCCAAGAATCTTTACCACTGGTGCAACAATTCCACGATAATCACAATCGTCTGATGGATTGGATGCAAGGTGCGGAGACCGCTTTGCAGTCCGCCGAACCTCGCGAGGAAGAGATTATCCGACTCGAGATGGAGATATCGGAATACAGACCCGTCTTGGACAAGATCAACGCGGTGGGTCCACAGCTGTGTCAAATGTCGCCGGGAGAAGGTGCTGCGACCATCGAAGGTCTTGTGACTAGGGACAATAGGCGATTCGATGCGATTGCCGAGCAGATCCAGAGGAAGGCAGAAAGAATTCAGCTAAGCAAACAGCGATCTTTGGAAGTGATTGGCGATATCGACGATCTGCTCGATTGGTTTAGAGAAGTGGACAATCAACTTCGAGAAGCCGAACCACCTAGTAGCGAGCCTGAAATTATTAGAGTGCAATTGAAGGAACACAAAGCGCTCAATGATGATATATCCAGTCAGAAGGGTAGAGTCCGCGATGTAATTTCGACTGCGAAGAAAGTGATACGTGAGAATGCTCAGCATGAGGATACGTCTACCATCCGAGACAAGATGGAGGATTTGCGTGAAACGATGGAAATTGTGTCAGCTTTATCAACAGATAGATTAGGAGCTCTTGAACAAGCTCTACCGTTAGCGGAGCATCTTCGCGATACCCACGCTGGTCTGGTCAGCTGGCTCGAAGAGGCTGAACAACAAGTCGCTATGTTACCTATGCCCGCTTTGCGACCTGACTTGATAGCGGCGCAGCAGGACAAGAACGAGCTTCTCATACAGAGCATTAACGAGCACAAGCCTCTAGTGGAGAAGCTCAACAAGACCGGTGAGGCACTTATCAAATTGTGCAATGAGGAAGAAGGTATAAAAGTGCAAGACATCCTGGATAATGACAATGCTCGCTATGCGGCACTGAGAGCCGAGCTGAGAGGCCGACAACAGGCGTTGGAACAGGCTCTGCAAGAATCCTCTCAGTTCTCCGATAAATTGGAGGGCATGCTGCGAGCACTGTCTTCTACCGCCGATCAGGTGAATGGCGCTGAACCTATTAGCGCTCATCCGCCTCGTTTACGCGACCAGATGGAGGAGAACGCTGCATTGGCGGATGATCTCGCCCAGAGATCTGAAGCTTACGCAGCCGTTAAAAAAGCGGCGGATGATGTGATCAGCAAGGCCGGCAATAGGGCCGATCCGGCGGTGAAGGACATCAAACGCAAGCTGAACAAACTCAACGCATTATGGACCGACGTACAGAAGGCCACAAACGATCGCGGTCGTACCTTGGACGATACTCTAGCCGTCGCCGAAAAATTCTGGGCCGAACTGAACGGAGTTATGGCCACTCTGAGAGAACTACAGGACGCGCTGGCCGGACAGGCGCCGCCGGCGGCTCAGCCAGCCGCCATTCAACAACAGCAAGTGGCGTTACAAGAAATTCGACAAGAGATCGATCAGACGAAGCCGGATGTCGAGCAAGTCCGAACGTCGGGACACGAATTGATGGGCTTGTGCGGCGAACCGGACAAACCTGAAGTGCGAAAGCACATCGAAGATCTGGATCAGGCTTGGGACAACGTCACCGCTCTGTACGCCAGACGCGAGGAGAATCTAATCGATGCTATGGAGAAGGCGATGGAATTCCATGAAACGTTGCAGAACCTGTTGGAGTTCCTGCAAGAGGCTGAGGACAGATTCGCGGAGATGGGCCCGCTTGGCAGCGACATTGACGAGGTGAAGAAGCAGATCAAGCAGCTGGCTAATTTCAAGGCCGAAGTGGATCCGCACATGGTGAAGGTCGAGGCATTGAACAGGTGAAAATTGAATTTTTAAGCGCAAGCTGAATTTATATGTTTACATTGTTGGCGTTACAAAGAGTTCAGTGCGCAGCATTGTCTCCTTTGTGCAACTCCCGTCCGAGAATCATTTGCGATGAGTGATCTTCGAGAAAATGTAAATTCTAATCCCGACTTTTGTCTTTTTCTTGCGCCGGTTCCCGAACATAGGAGTCTGACAAGGCAAGTCAATCTCTCTCTGTGTTGTCGCTGGTAGTTAGAGCATGGCTTCATGTTGTTCTGAACGTGTTTACTTCCCGTTTAGTTTAATAATCTTGCTGCCCCTTAACAATCTGCGTCACATTTAATCGGATCCTCCCTTTATGTTACCTCAAAACAAATTACCAGCCGCATGTATCAGGTAAATCAAGTGATCAACCATGAGAATCCGTAGACGATAATACAATTTATTTTCTTGATAGAAATAATGTGGAAACGGCAGTGATTAATATCCAGTTGATATTAATTTCTCCGTAGTTAAACTCGTTGAAATTTTTACACCTCTCCTCCCTGTAGATGTGGTTCAATGTTGTGTGGTTCGAGTACATAGCAACATAAATGGTTCTGCAGAATATTAACAAAAATGGTGGTTTTTCTAACACTACTGTCTTTTCCTATTTAGGCAAGCGGCCGAATTAACGGAAAGAACATCCTCCGAACAAGCAGCAGCCATCAAGGAACCGCTCGGTGCCGTAAACAAACGCTGGGACGGATTACTGAGAGGCTTGGTGGAGAGACAACGATTACTGGAGAACGCGTTATTGCGACTCGGTCAATTCCAGCACGCTCTAGATGAGTTGTTGGTATGGATCGAGAAAACAGACAAGACGTTGGATAATCTCAGACCAGTAGCGGGTGATCCACAAGTGATCGAAGTCGAATTAGCCAAGCTGAAAGTCCTAGTGAACGATATACAAGCTCATCAGACGAGCGTGGACACTCTGAACGATGCTGGACGACAATTGATCGAGGACAGCAAAGGTACTACGGAAGCGTCTACTACAGCCGATAAACTGGGCACTCTGAATCGTCGTTGGCGAGATCTGTTGCAACGTGCGGCTGATCGTCAACGAGAACTGGAAGATGCCTTACGAGAGGCGCAATCCTTCACCGCAGAGATACAGGACTTGCTGTCATGGTTGGGCGATGTGGATAACATGATAGTAGCTTCCAAGCCCGTTGGCGGATTGCCCGAGACCGCATCCGAACAATTAGAACGCTTCATGGAAGTCTACAACGAACTGGAACAAAACCGTCCAAAGGTCGAAACAGTACTGCAGCAAGGACAGGAATATCTGAAGAAAGCGGATACGAGCAGTGCCGGTGGATTGAATCACAATTTGCGAACATTGAAGCAGAAATGGGACAATGTGCTTGCGCGCGCCAGCGATAAAAAGATAAAGTTGGAGATCGCGCTGAAGGAGGCCACTGAGTTCCACGACGCGTTACAAGCGTTCGTCGATTGGTTAACCAACGCCGAAAAGATTCTGACGAATCTCAAACCAGTCTCAAGGGTCATGGAAACCATACTTCAACAAATCGAGGAGCACAAAGCATTCCAGAAAGACGTCGGGGTCCATCGCGAAACTATGTTGAACCTCGATAAGAAAGGAACTCATCTCAAATACTTTTCTCAAAAACAAGACGTAATTCTTATAAGAAACTTACTCGTGAGCGTGCAGCATAGATGGGAGCGAGTAGTTTCCAAGTCAGCCGAGAGGACGAGAGCTTTAGATCACGGTTACAAAGAAGCTAGAGAGTTCCACGATAGCTGGTCGAACTTGATGAATTGGTTGGATGACACCGAGAAGACGTTGGACGAAGTTGCTGCCGACGGACTTGGTGGCAACGATCCGGACAAGATTAAAGCGCGCCTCAACAGACATCGCGAGGTACAAAAGGCGCTGAGTGCTAAACAAAGCACGTACGACAACACCATGAAGAACGGTAAAACATTGAAAGATAAGGCGCCGAAATCCGATGAACCTGCCTTGAGGGAACTTTTGAACGAGTTGAAGAACAAGTGGACTACGGTCTGTGGTAAATGCGTGGATCGACAGAGAAAGCTAGAGGAAGCTTTGCTATTCTCCGGACAGTTCAAGGATGCGATTCAAGCACTGCTGGAGTGGTTGAGCAAGACCGAGAAATATCTGGCCAATCCTGGACCACTTTACGGCGATTTGGATACAGTAACCAATTTAGTGGAACAACACAGGGCATTTGAAGGGGATCTAGAATCACGCGCCTCACAGATGGAGTCCGTTATCAAGACCGGTCGTGACCTGGAATCTAAAGCCTCTATCGAAGACGCATCAATGATCAGATCGCAGCTGTCCGAATTGAACAGTCTCTGGGACAGAGTAACCAGTCTGACAACGAAGAAGTCCAGACTATTGGAAGAAGCTCTCAGAGAAGCCGAACGACTTCACAAAGCTGTTCACGTGTTACTAGAATGGTTGAGTGACGCGGAAATGAAGCTACGATTCGCCGGACCATTGCCGGAAGACGAACAGGAGAGCAGAAATCAATTAATGGAACACCAGAGATTCCTCCGCGAGTTGCAGACTAAGGAAATTGAAAAAGATAATACGTTAGAGTTGGCACACATTATTCTTGGAAAAGCGCATCCCGACGGTGCTGCAGTTATTAAACACTGGATCACGATTATTCAGTCTAGATGGGAGGAAGTGGCGACATGGGCCTATCAAAGGAACCAAAGACTGGAGAATCATATGCAGGGATTACAGGTTTGTATTATACTTTCTTACATATTTTATCTTATAGAAGAAAAACTGATATTATTATGTATATATTTGTAGGATCTTGATAATCTTCTTGAGGAGTTGTTAGCCTGGCTCGAAGGTTTGGAGAACACTTTGAATGCCTTGGAAGCGGAACCCTTGCCTGATGACAGAGCTACGCTCGAAATGCTTATCGCGGATCATAGAGAGTTTATGGAAAATACCAGCCGAAGACAAAACGAAGTTGATCGCGTGTGCAAGGCCCGACAAATCAAGCCGATAAAAGACGCGAGAAAAATATCGAAAGTCAGATCACCAGCGCCTACGTACGTATATATTTATCGTGCATGAAAATTTATATATGGTATAACGTTAATATATCTACATAATTGAAATTTTTTTCATTTTTGTGAAGTAACGTGATGGATGCTGATAATATATGCAACATTGTATTTCATTATGCTTGTTTCATGTTCGAATCGTTCATTTGCATTCTGCTCGTGTGTGTGCTACATTTGTCTGTGCATTTAATTATTTTATTTCACGAATTTTGCTATGCATATTGCAATTTTAGGGACAGTTTCGGAGCACCATATTTGAAGAGTTTTTTTACTTTGTTAGATACAATTTTTTAATATCATCTGTTATGTATTGAGTTTCGTACATTGTGTGTATTTACTGTTGCATGATGTGTTGCTTTTGCAATGGGATTTCAGTAAGGATCTCTATCAGGATAACGAGCATGAGCAGCCTCAGCCGCGTAAACAAAGGTTCGTTATCCATCATAACATATGTAAATATTTTCTACATATCGCATAGTCTTTTCTTTTAAGTACAGTGTTTTTGTGTTTAATATGCGCATCTTTAGTAAAAATGTATGCATTTATTTTTGTCTTTGTATAATATTCAAGACACAACATTCTCATCACACAAATTATTCTTGTTCGCACAATAATTTCACAGTATCCAGCAACAAGAGTCTAGAATTTAGTTAAGTGTATTAACTTATTCGCCTTTCACTCGCGACATATGTGAACTTACTATTGTGTTTACAATGCACTGTGTTAAAAAATCAATCAGATATATTTTTTGCGTGTTATATGTTACGTCATTATATTTAATACATAGCTTAAGACAGTGTCACAATTAACAATCTCTTTTTCAACATGACATTAAACTGATATTTTACACATTTATCAGGTATAAATAATTTCTACATGTACGTGAAAATCGTACACTCGATAAAAATTTTACACTTTTATAATCCAATACTCCCGTGAAAAAAAAACAATTTATTAAAAAACAAACCAGAGTGCTGTATCAAGGAAGAGCATTTTATAGATGCCTTATTTAGTAGAGAATGTTTGAGTGATGTGACGCATGTTCCTGTTTAGCCGAGGCAGCCCAGGTCGTGACAGAACGCCAGACCTTTCATTGCCGCACATCGGTCCACGCTTCCCACCCAAAGGAAGGTTCGTTATGCCTAGTTTCATTAGAGATCATTCTGCGTCAGTTCATAATTTTCATATACAGGCATTACTCCACCGTACGACTCAACTTATCATACAACTCATTAATGTCTTGGTAATGGGATTCTTGTTTTTTTTCTTTTTGCGGGGTGTGGTTGGGTTTGATGAATTGTTACTATTCGTTAAAAAATTGTTTGTTTTGTACTGAAAGTGTGAAGTTTTGGGTTTTCTGATATTTACATTTGAATTCACCGACTTTACTTTCGCGAATATCATCGTTCTCGTTTTCTCTCTCTGTGAAATCATTTCGGTGAATAATTGTCTTGATCAAGATAATATCTCATATTTCTTAATTCTTACATATCTTAAATATATTTATTATTCATGTATAAATACGTATATATTTTCCTTCCTACGAGTAGCAAAGGAGCTGAGCCGGAATTCCGCAGTCCGAGAGTTAAGCTGCTCTGGGATAAGTGGCGTCACGTTTGGATGCTGGCATGGGAACGACAACGTCGTCTGCAAGACAAATATAATTACATTCAGGAGCTGGATCGCGTGGCTAACTTTAGCTGGGAAGATTGGCGCAAACGGGTAAGATTTATACAATATAGATTTACTTTTTCTTTTTCTGATATAAGTGAAAGTCTAATTATTTCTTTGTCAACTATCACAAATTGTTTAAATGCGTAATAATTATTTTTTAATTACAGTTCCTGAAATTCATGAATCACAAGAAATCCAGATTAACGGATCTCTTCAGGAAGATGGATAAAAACAATGATGGACTTATACCGAGGGAAGACTTCATTCAAGGAATTATGAACACCAGTAATTATCACATCGTTTATTTCGTAAACAAAAGTATCTACGTTTTTCTACTGTTATAATTGTATGTAATTAATTTATAGAATTCGAAACTTCTCGTCTGGAAATGGGTGCTGTTGCCGACTTGTTTGATCGTCACGGTGAGGGCTTGATAGATTGGAAAGAGTTCATCGCCGCTCTACGACCCGATTGGGAAGAACGACGGACCTACAACGACACGGACAAGATACACGACGAAGTTAAACGGCTGGTCATGCTATGCACCTGTCGCCAGAAGTTCCGTGTTTTCCAAGTTGGTGAAGGAAAATACAGGGTACGTTTATAGTTGTAATGAAATGTTTGGCACCTGATTTTAATTGCGATCACATATTTTTAATATCAGTAATGCATCATGTATGATTTTGATCGTGACAACTTCGAAATTACAGTTTGGTGACAGTCAGAAGCTACGATTGGTTCGAATTCTTCGCTCTACTGTCATGGTACGTGTCGGTGGAGGCTGGGTAGCGTTAGATGAATTCCTTTTAAAGAACGATCCTTGCCGCGGTAAGTATTCACCACAAGCGTTTAATCTGCGCGATATATATAGACTATCTGAAATTAGGCTGAGATAGATTATAACCGTATACTAGTCTCTTCATGAATTTTTTTATTGTCAGTAATAAGGAAAAAGAAATTAATTAATCAAAACGATTTACAATTGAACTGTTGGGTTAATGCGAAATATGTTTGCAAGGCAAATTATTCCTTAATTGCAAGCAATTGAAATAACTTTGAAAGAAATTTCTATGGTACTCTGTTTCCTTCTCTCTATCCTTTTTCCCAAGAGGCGAATTAAACTTGCGTTCCTATTTAATTTCGATATTCCTAATAATAAAAAATAATACTCTTAAGTATTTATTATTATAACAATGTGTTAACGTTTGGTTTTTGTTTCCATCGTTCTTCATATTAATCAACATTACTTTGCTGCATTAAATATAGGAATGTAGTATCATTTTAAGTATTCATTGTCATTAACGAAAGCATATCTGAACGTCGATTTGATATAACTATTCCTGATATCTTATCGAAACTAACTAAAAATATATTAAGATTATATAATATGTATGCTACGTACGATTTCGACTCCTGATAACATTGCCATTAATCAGATATTAAACGCAAATCATTGTTAACGTTTAACGAAGAATTGAGAATAATGTACACACTCGCTGTTTATTGCTTTGCTTATTTAGTAACGATCTTTCCGGTACATGTATATTGGTTTACTCCGTTGGGTTTTGATTGATGAATAAGATGATCAATTCGGTATTTGTTGCTATTTTTTTACGTAGTACTTTACGTTTATTATATTAACACTATGCATGACAGTTAATTTAATTTAATTGCATATTATTGAATTGTAAAAAAATGTTTATTGTCGATTCTCTCTAACTTTCTCTGTATATCTCTTTTATTTATTTCTCTCTCCGCCTTTTCCAATGGTAAATTCATCAATTTCGAAATATCAATTTTGAGATAATCATTAGTTCTACATCAGAGAACCTTTTCTGGTATAGTACGATTTCATGAGTAGTAGATAGAAGGTAATATTACAGTAGGCATACTAATGTCTTGTTAACTATATACTAACGTTAACATAATAACTGTTCCTTACTGTCCATCAATCCTCCTAACATTCCCGTACGTCTATCTAATTCTACGACAAACATTTCTGTTTGTTTCATTTTCTTTTGTTTTACGTTTATTTACCGAAATGTGTTTCCGTCATCCGAAAATTATAAATTTTCAAAACGCGGCGCATGCATGAATATGTCGCTCTTTCTAATCGACTCTGTCTGTCGAATCGTGATTAACTCGTTAAGTTTTTCTAATGCCAATACCGGATCCTAACAAACCGGAACAACATGAGGGTTGGTGTCCGCTCGGTGAGAACTGTTTTACGTGCACACAATTCGTTCATGGTCTATACGTTGAACGAAATTCGTTCGTTCAATTATTAAATTCGAGACCCCAATTGTATTGGATATTTATGATATATGTCTGAGATACACTAATAACAACTGTTGCAGTATAGACCATGAAGGTGATATCCCTGCGTATGGTGCATGATCTTATTAGCTTGTTCGAACTAATTTTTCGAAGTGTTGCCTTTTTGTTGAGTATGTCTATCTACGTGCGTATACGGTTGTATTATATGGAACGATTAGATATTGGCAATTACTGTCTGGGTAAGGTAAATAGATTGCGCAAGTGAAATTAATGCTATAGTTTTAATTATTGCGTTACGTAATAGTGATCGTCTTACATTTTGATGCAGTTTCGAGTATTAATTAAAAAAAAAGAGTGCCTGTGTTTATAGTGATGCAGGATTACGAATGTAGTATACTGCAGTCGTTTCGCTTTCTTTTCTCCATTTCTTCAATTTTTTTTAGTTTTGATGGATGGTTTACGTTGGCCAGTCTATCCCTTATTTGATTATTTTCCGTGTAAATGTCTTTTTTTTTATTTTTGTAGTAATATTTAATGTGATTATTTTATCGATTGATTTGCAACGATCAATTTTTATGTATCCTTCGTAGCTCCCCTCTTTTGTAGAAACTTTAACATCCTTGCTAGAAGATAACCAATGCATGTTTAGTGAATTTTGTGTGTGATATTGTTTTTATAATTATGTATTATAATGGGAGATGGGTATGAATATATTAAAACTTCTCCTCTTCCTTTTTTTTAGTTTATCATTAAAATGTTACATTAAAATCAAAGTACATTGGTGTCTTTTGGCATGGTTACGCGTACAATCCCAAAAGATTTTTTTTTATACAGAGAATTCTAGGAATGTCATACTTTCTTTTAACTAAAAATTAGAATTAAAATTCAAAACGTATATATTTAAAGATATAAAGGAGAAAAGAATATAAAAAATTAAGAGAATATAAAGTTGTTGGTATAAATGAGTTTTGAATAAATTTTTATTAACGAAAAATTAATTTTTTTTTTTAAATGGAAAGACATTCTAGGATGCTCTATATATTCATTAATTGCTTAGGAATATTATAAAATGTACGATAATGAGCGACTTAAATCTCACTTTTATGCTTATATTTTTATTATAAGAGAGGAAATATGGGAAATAAAATTTGTCGCGAATCGCACGTTTTATACAAATATCTTAAGCACCGAAATCAGTATTGTATTGTATAAAATCGAATCAGAGTGTAGAGTATTTATAGTGGCTATATTGTAAATTTTATTTATGTAATAATTGTAATAACGTGAAATTTTATTCGAGTGACTGTTTACTTGTGAAATATTCGATTTTATGATACCGAAACTTTTTTCGATCATATATTCTAAATACGCTGTCTTTTCTTTTTTTTCCATGACACAAACACACACTTGGATACGCCACATGCATACATGTACTTGAAAACACGCACGCAAACCGTGGAACATTTTTGTCGCCTTTTTTTTCTCTTTTCTCTTTCTCAAAACTATTTCTCCTATCCATTATTGCCGCTGCTCATCGATAACGTGCATGCCTTGATATTGTAAACCTGTAAAAAATATATATATATTGTAACACTTTCCGCTCCATATAACTCATGACTCTCTCGTTCCGGATGTTGCCGTTCCGATATTTAAACACTCGGTTTCGCTTTCATTTTTTTTTCTTTTTTTTTCTTGTTAAATTAACACGTTACGATCTCGCGTTCGTTATCTCATCTCGACGTCATCTATTCCCGCTCTCTGTCTTTCCGGACTGTTTTCTTGTACAAAATAATATCTCTCTGGCACCTCCTCTCGTACCCCGCATCCCCGAAACGCCTTTTCCCTAACTGCGTGCACGCAACACACTGTAGCCAAGGGAAGAACGAATATCGAGCTGCGGGAGCAATTTATACTGGCGGACGGTGTTAGCCAGACTATGACGGCCTTCCGGTCCAAGCCGAGCCCGACCTCGACGCTGCAGCGTACGCAAATGTCCTCCACCAATGCTGGACCGATCACCAAGGTAAGCAGGGTCCATCCAACCGTGGAATCCCTGAAAAGCGACGTAGAACGTACAGTACTCATTCTCGCCGTACTCTTCACTTCTCTGCCGTTAATTTATTAATGAAACTCGTAGAATATTCGTGAATTTTTATATTAGACCTTTGAGTGCCATTTATGGCATCGTAATAGAGAAATTAAATCGCACGTACCTGGACAACTCTGTCAACGTTGATTTACGATCATCGACGCTATCCGTAAGTATACAATTACTTTTCGTCATCCATCAGCCTAGTCGTTTGACGTTCGCATGAGCATGGCAGTTTTCAGTCAGTTGCATTGTTTGTACGTACACGTAGAGGAAGCTAGAAATAGATGACGCTTGTCTACTCTCATCACTGGTCGGTCTTGTCAAGAAACAGTTTGATTACACCAACTAAAAAGCCAGACCGACCCGTCGTGTCTTCTTCTCAGACTCTTCGTTCGACCTCAGGAGATGCGATTTCGTAAATTTCTTGCCTTATCTTCTCCGCAAATCCTTCCCGACCTCGTCGCTTCGCAACAGCGAGGAGAGAATGGACTTCCCAACTCCACACACTCACTTGTCCCTGAGAAATCCTACGATGATAAATATTATATTAAAATATAAATTAAAAAAATTTGTTATATTGCGATCCGAATTACGTTCAGAAGAACGAACACGTTCACGGAATCATATGTCAGTTTAGCGCGGAGATAGTAGCCGTTCGTTTCAGGAATATTTTTCACTCGTTGGTGTGTGAGCCTCCGAAAAAAAGGGGCCACTATGATTGCATGAGGAAGCTAAAGATTTTCGTTTGTGGTGTAGCGGAGGAGTTTATGAGCCAGCTGATGCCGATATTTGAGAATTTGAGGCAAAAGGAGGACCTCCCGTGCTCGTATCCCCTTCACATGCACGCCCCCTCTTATCATTGGGTAAATAACGAAATTTTTCTCAATTTTTCTACTTTTTGCCGTTCGTGTGATGCTGTACGCACTTGAGTTTGGGTTTTGAGTGCGGTCGCGACACGCGACTTGAGTCGATCGACGGTGCATTGTGCGTTTCCATGGACTTGCGTTTGCTTTTCTCTCCCTTGCTATGTTTCTATATTTATGCATCGTGGAAATTCTCCGATAATGCATAAATACTGGAAGTTATGAGCAATAATTATGATTAATCAACGATAAGCATATAAGTGATTATTCATGATCCTTGTATCACACAAATGCTTCCTATTATAATGAATAAATGCATGCCAGAAGAAATGTATGTTGTGTACGAAGAGAGCGAGTGAAGAAGAATGGATAGAAGCGGAGGCTTAGAAAAAGGAGTTTCCGGTTCATTATCATGTATCTCGTGTCACTTTGTCTCTGCCTCACGCCTGCCCATTTTTCTGTGAGAAATGTGTAGAATGAGAAGACTCTTACGTGTCTCGAATGTAAATCCACTTTGCGGTCTAATGTCATTCGAGGTAGATCCATAGCACGTTACAACACCTCGTCGCATTCACTCACACACACATTACTCTGCATCGAATTGGTTTTCTTTTGGTTGATTGTCGAATGTGTCTGATTTTGTGTCAGAATTATTTGGATGCCTCTTAACTCCCTGACCCTTGCCCCTCGAGAGAACGATCTACCAATTTTGAGCATGATTAGATTTCTCCTTCGCTGTTTTTCACCCTCTGTTTTAATGTAATGCAGATATCGAGCGACGAATCGTCTAAATTTTACCAAGAATCAATTTCTCGATTTTCACGTGCATTTTTCTCGTATTTTTCGCATTCGAGAAACCAGTCATTGTCGTCGATAACGATCACAAAATTTTCTTATAAAGTGACAATTTAAAATTAATCTTTTGCAAATAAACTCACGATTATAGACACGCATTTATTTATACGTCAAAACGAAAAACCCATCGGAAATATGTAGTCAACTTAATTGAACATGAACATGGATAACGAATGTCGTATCCTGTATTGCTGCGTGCGTAGTGGCATTGATCGGAGATACCTCGAATCACCATAAGCTACTATATCTCTCCCAACTTCTTGTGGTAAGTTTTGCATGAGACTTCGCTTTACCTACTATCCGAATCTGATAACACTTTTATTTTACATTACTGTATTATTTAATCTTGATATTTCAACAGCTTCGACGAGCGTAATAGGTATATTACCGCAGACCGGTACATCTTCACTAGTCCACAGCTGTGCACAAGTTTGTGTTGCTTGTTAAACTTTTAGCGATAACACGACGGATTTACCCATCTAATTTGACGATATAAATTTTTAGAGAAGAAAAGCTTTTATATTTTACCTGCTACATTTATTTGTGTATTTTGAATGAGTCGTCTTAAAATAATAATTGAAGACTAGAATTATATCCAATTAGTTCTTTTTTTACATTTTCTCATAGCATATCTTTTTTTATAGTAGAATATTAGAGAAAGCACATATATTTCTGTTACCATAAAAATACTAATTTATTTATAAATATAGATATATTTTCATTTCTCTCGTCTAATATTGCTTGAGTTTTTTTATTAATAAATTGCGAAAAGATAAAACTTACTGCATTACAAGCAGTAGATATTTTTTTTTATTCTTCAGTAGCTTCCAGAAATATTTAATAAATATTTTATTGCGCGACATAACTTGCACACAGCTAATATTAACAATTACTAATAATTCTTTAATTAGGCGGCAGAGAACGCGTAATACGAAACCGTACTCATCCAATAATTCTTATTGGACATGAATTAAATGTATGATAGCTTCTGCTCTTGCATGCGTTTACGTGTAAACTTTATCAGATTTTTTTTTTACTATCTAGGTGAGAGAACGCAGTGCTCGCAGCGTACCTATGGGTCAATCGCGAGCCTCGCGCTCATCCTTGAGCGCTGGCACGCCTGACAGCCTTAGCGACAACGAAAGTTCCTTCAAGCTATCTGCTAGAAAAACCAGCACGCCTTATAGATCTACCGTGACGCCCGGTAAGATTCTGAATTGGAATTCAGAAACACTATTGCCTATAATAAAATAACGAGGACACTTTATAATTAACTGTATGCTGCAATGCTTTACAGGTGGAAGCCGTCCATCCAGCAGGCCAGCATCAAGACCTGCCTCCCGACCAGCGAGTAGACCAAGTAGCCGACCTGCGTCGAGACAAGGAAGTAAACCGCCTAGTCGATACGGTTCAACGCAGTCGTTGGATGGTACATAAAGTTTCTGTTTCATATTTTCTGATAGTCTCCGTTCTTTGGACGAATCTTGAAAGATTGTCTGATTTGATAGACGACTCGTGCACCCCAAGTCGCATTCCACGAAGGACCATCATGGGCTCCGGTAACACTCCGACGTCCAGTAGACACAACAGCGTTTCCGGTAGAAAACTTACAACTCCGATGAACGGCTCAAGCTCTCGACCCCGCACTCCAACAGGATTAATTAGTCCCGCCAGTGGAGTGCCCTCCAGGTTTGTAGTACTCAACACGCGTCGCATTACATCGAAATACCTCTGAAATAGATCGTGGACTAACTCGCATTAGTGTGCCTTCAATAGAGATATGTGTAACCACAATTGTGTGCATATAGATTAACGATAATATCGACCAGTAGTATCTCACTTTACGTAAACGATTGCGACGTTCGAGGAATGTTTGATATATTTATCCCGAAATAATCGACAATTTGTCTTTTAGTTTCTTATTTAGTCCCCTTTCTGCTTTGTTTTATTTTATTTTTTCTGTTTTTCCCCGTTATTCTATCGCGTACAAACGATACGTACCACGTGAAATATCATCGAACTATTTGAATAGGAAGAAACAAAGATGGATCCGACGCATTATACATTAATTGATCGAGCCTCTCACTACATCTCGTGTTAACCGCAAAACATTTACACGACTAATCTCGATCGGATATAGTATTTTAATAATCATTATTAACAGATCTGGTTAACAACATTTTTTAGGTTTGGCTCAATCCATAGAGCTTCGAGCATTCCAACCCTGACTGGTGTCGGAACACCTATCAGGTAAATTAACGAATCGGCAATTTCACATAAAACTGGTTCGGGGTAGCTGATTCTCTGCAGCTTTCATTTTGCGTTATGCACTTTATCATTACGAATCTGTTTATTAGAAGCGAAGAATGCAGCAAAATGCAAAGTAGAAAGCTGCGAAGTGTTTTGTGGTGTGGGACATCGCTTTTTATAGGAGATGTAGTTTTGATCGTGGTGATGGCGCGATATATTTACGCTTATTTTTTCGTCGTTATTTTATTTTGATCCTAGTGATTGTATCTTTCCCCGTTTCTTCCTCTTTGTTTCTGTCTTCGTTTATCTAATTCTCGTACAACGCGAAAAGAAATTCTGCTGTCGTATACTAATTGCGATATACCGTCCGTGCAATTAAATAACATTTCGATGGTAATGCCTTAGCCGCTCTAGGATACCCGTATATGTGGGGGTGGATATAAAATCTCCTCAGTCGACCACCAGCAATATGTCGACTCACTCAACACAAAGCAACCATTCTACGATTTCTACTGATTCCACTGGGTATGGCTGAACTGGCGCTTTTAACGTAACCCGTTTTCCGTTTCTTCTCACATTCGTTGAATGTTTTACTTTTCAAGCCTTGTAGAACTTTTTACAACTAATAGCATTTATTATTTAACATCTTCTGTTTGCTACGTCTATCTCTGACTAAAATCTGTTCTTGAAATCGCATATTCTATCGCACGACAATATTTTGTTTGACAAAAGCTTGCTTCTTTTCTTCATCTAACTATATCAACAACTCTTTATTTTATTCATCGTATTAATTGCAGTCAAAATGTTCATGACGATATTATAGTTTTACTTAATGCTAATTTTTACATCCATTGCAAGTTTTGATTGTAATAGTTTTATATTTAAGCTCCTCGACTAACATTTTCTTTCATAACGCTAGGAGCAGTTCCCTGTGTACAAATTCAGCCACTAACATACCAACAGCCATTAAGCAAACTAGGTAAACATTAATATTATTTCAGAAATTTTCACTTCTCTCTTTCATTCATTCGTTGAAAATATGCCTAAAGAAAGGTATCAATATTGGTTTGCTTTATTGGCGTGAACGATAGCGCTCGATTCGCTTATATGTACGACCATTTGTTTCAGGGTACGTACACCGTCCAGTGGATCCAGCACCCCGCTACCGCCGTCTTCAAAATTATCGAGGAAACCCTCCGGAGCTTCCGACACGTCCGTGTCAGGGACGACCCCGAGCACACGGAAGGGAAAACCCACGCCGATCGAACAGCGCGCGCCGTTCCGATTGTAATAGCTTATTAACGGATACATATAGCTTATAAAATCAGCGTATTATATGCCCAAACGAGAATAAATATAAAACATCCCCGCCGCGAATTTATAAATGACCGCAGGGTATTGCAGGGAATATATAGAATGGGTTATTGTTATTGTACGATGAGAGAGAAAGGCGCGTGTAATATGTGCTAAATTGTCTGCATCAAAATTCCGTAGAAGGCAAATGATGAATCTAGAAGTTATGATTTTATCATTTCATTGAATTCCGCCAAGTACTGAATGCCATTAAAATTATGAATACCAATGAGTATTTCATACTCTCTTAGGGTAAGAGGTTACAAACAGTTGGGGAAATTTATTTATTTCGTGCCCGCGTTAGAAAGTGCTTAAAGCGTCTATCTAGTTTGTAATAACACATAACACTGAAATAAATTATTGTTATAAATACCATAATCTTGGTATTACCGAAAGTGCAGGGTAATGCTGTATAATTGAAAATATTTAGGTGAGATATAACAATATCTCTGCCGACTTTCTCGATAAGGACAATACTACTAAAAAAATTTTTAGTATAAAAGAAATCAGCGTTATATGTATTATAATTACGCTTATGTTTGATATATATATAACTAGATGCCTGTGTAATTACTTTTATATAATTTAATATAGTTTGCTCACACATTTTGCACGTATATCTGCGTGCATTATACATCATATAAACCGAGGGTTTTCTCGATGAAAGTTTTTGAGCTATATTTGAGCAAATTGTATACATGAAGACATTAATTTATTTAATATTTTCTGCTTGACTTATTGTATTCGTTCTACGACATAATTAACGTCTAATTCACATTCGTTAAAAAAAAAAAAGAGAGAAACCTTTTATGCGATTTTAGATTAATGATACAAATTGTGAATCGACATTCATTTTTGTTATCCGTTTCGCAAATTGTATCATACATATTCGATTAAGTCAGTTTGTAAAATTCGATTAGTCAGTTTGTAAAAATCATATTAAATATAATTTTTATTTTAATTTTTATATCATTTATCAATTGGATAAACTTAGATTTGTGTAATTGTGGATGTTGATTATCAATTAATTGTCACAAATCTATATTATTTTCAAAATATTTTGATATATTTATTTTGTTGCGAAACGGAATATCTCGTTGCTTTCTCGTGGAGAAATACGACAGTAATCAAATGTAGCTTAGGATTATGCACAAGTTTAATCCTCGAGCGGTCGCATTTAAAAAGTGTAAAAAGTTCAATTCTTTTCATTACATCTTTCGTGCGTCAATATATATATATAATAAAATTAAATATAAAAAGGCTGAGATCATCCACGCGTCCGCTCTAAGATTAACGTGCGATATGCTTTTGTTACGTGTTTGCGAATCGATTTATCGATTAATGATCAATTAATAAGTAAACAATTATTATATAATTATAATTACATAATTATATAAAATATATAATTATTAATTATAATTGACTAATGAGAGATTTAAGAGTTCGGGGGAACATACCTAACAGCGTTAAATAATAATAATAAAAAAAAGAGAAAACTATACGTGTGAATAGTTAAGTAAAATATATTCCATTGCGCGAAGTGTGGCCTGTTAGGTGACGGGTAGAAAAGAGAAACTTTGAAAAAAAGACATTTCCATTTTTTTTACATACATATACTTTTAGATGCGATTAATGTATCGGAGTTATGACTCGCTGCCTCTTATAAATATTACGTAATGCGATTAATCTTATTAACAACTTCTCAACGTATGATTTTTATTTTTATTTTTTTCACTTACCGAGAAGTGCTGTATGACGCTAATGATAATAACGATGATGATGATAATACAGTGAGATAAAAAGAAATATAACAGACACACGCACACACATGATATTTCAATGAGAAACATACTCTCGACCCTTTTCATTTTTAGGCGACTGTTGTGCATCATGCAAGTGTAAAGAGAAATGTACATATAATATTGACACGCGCATATGATTTTTTTTCACGTTCATATTTTCTAATCGAAATGATGTGTCAATGTCCAGATGGGATCCTGCTGCTTGCGTCCTCGTTGATGCCTAAATTGTTTAATTAAAAACATAGCTATTTATAGATACATCTTGCGAGAATGGATAGGCTTTTCCCTCAAAACGGGATGACGCGCCAACTCCGATCCTCCAGTGTTGACTAACAGTCGCATTGTATAATATATCAAGCAGGTATTTCGGGAGGATCCGATGAAGGAAGAAGCAACGCTTTGTGCACGCTGCGCTGATAAGTAACTCGGCCGGCGGTGTGCGCGGCTTGTAGACATGTAATTTATGAAGATACATCCGTGTGCAGGTCTAGACGAGGTTTGCGCCATTTTTTACAAACGCTCTGAGTTTACACTTTTAAGAATACGCCTGTTGTATTACTGACCGTTGTAATCGGAATAAATATGTTTTCGCACTGAAGACCGAGGACGAGATAACATGGATGTCGGTATGGTATGTGCAAGAGAGAATCACTGTGTCAAAAGGATGTGTAAAGTATCAGAATGGTGTTTCTCTACTATACAACTCTGTGTCGTGTGTTCTCTCATACCCTCCCTTCTCCGATTTCATCACTATCGTTATATTCGAAGTTTTTCGTAGAAAGTGATATATGACATAGTCAATATCGGCAAATACGTTTTACGGTAATAATTGTTGCACATTGTTACAGATGCCAGACATTGGAACTCTTTGCTAATACAAATTAAGTGTATCATCTAGCTATAAAGTTACTCTGGAAGCCAAAAATGTAATAATACGACTAGAAGAAAAAAAAGAAATCGCTCGCATAGTGGTTTTAGCTATCGTTGTAGCTTCAATATCTGATCATTCTTCCTCGGATACACAATTCCGGTATAAACATTGCACTCTATATCGGACACACCAAATTTTTAAATTATGATAGACTCATCATCTTCGCATCAATGATTGAACGTAGAAAATAATTAGAGCAATTCCAAGCTGTAGAACGTGTAGAAGACCAACGCAAAAAAAAAAAAACCAAGTACGTCATATTATTGATACGAAAAACGTGCGAAACTTAATATAATGGTAAACGCAAAATATATTTTTTGAGAGATCATGGTCCTTACATGAGCACCAATTGCTATGAAGTGTAGACAGCGAAAAAAATTTATAATAAATTTGGAGTTTTTAAAATTGCAACGCGCTTAGAATGCTCCTATCTGACTACCTACATTCTCCCAATATTCGATTTTGAAGAGTTTAAATTTTCGCAACTTATCCTTAGATTTAATGTTCTAGGAATCCTTGGAATTTGAATGTTATTTTTTTACTGATTATAATATCCTAATTGTTTGTTCACTCTAAGTTTAATTTTTCTTTTATCGACTTCTTGACTAGGATATTTAAAGATTAAAATTTTTTGGAATATTGCGTTTCTCCCTAATGCTTTACTCCTAATCTATTATTTTTTTATAATTTGAGATTTTTGCTTTTATCATTATGCATTTTCTTAACTTAATATATGATGTTTTCTACATCTTGCAGGGTCGTGATCCAGATATTTCTTATGCTATCATAGATAGATCGAGAACTCAGACATTCAATATCCTAATATACAGACAAAGCTATATACAAGCATTATGGATTAATGTAGATAGAATTAACGGCCTCAGCATATGATTCCTCGAATGGATCCTCGAGTCATACTGAACTTACTTGACCTATATGAAGTTAAACTAACATTTAATCAAAATCCGATTATCTACCTGATGATCCTCGACAAAAACGAGATTTTGTTGCAATCAGTTTACATCAGCGTTACGGAATTATGGTCATTTTTATCGCTGAACAATCTTGATTGAATGATTAAAGAGAGATTGCAGCTCAACTGCAAAATCTTGGCATTAGAATATGTTAATTTTTAAATAGTTTACATGTGTATATAATTCTTAAACTTAGTTTATGAAGAATCAGAATAATTTTATAGAAAATTACAAAAAGTAGACGCAAGTAAAATTAATTCGGCATTTATAATCAACAAATGTCTTTTCTGCGAAATTAAATTTTTAATTTTATATGTCGTGGATAATGTGTATTTAAAAAAGTTTTGAGTTCTAACTAATTTTTTATATAAATAACGATTTTAATTTTTCCGAAACAACAGAAAATTAAAT
>VBVQ01000020.1:73747-139087 GCA_011636635.1 Tetramorium simillimum | reverse complement strand
ACTCTAACACTAATCATCAGCATTTTTACCTTGTTTTAAATCGTCTATAGAATCAACAGTGGCATCGATCTCCATGGCCTCGAGATCGTCGGATCCATATAGCTTGCCTTTCTTCGCGACAAAGCGACCGATGGCCCTGGACTGATGATATTGCTTTCCATCGATTTCCAAGACCGGCACTTGTCCCATGGGCATATCTATATTTTGTAAAAATACCATTAGATTATTTATTTTATATACGTTTACGATAGAAACGCAATTATACAAAATAAAATGATAATTGCAAAATTAGCAAAATAAATTTTAATCGTTACTTATTTAGATGGAAGATTAATATTATAATATATCATTTTATAATTTCAACATAATTGCACATGAAATAAACATACTTGATTTATACTTTGGCCAATCATCGAAGCTGAGTCTAACATCCTCGAATTTGATGCTCAAATGATTTAACATAAACCTAATTGACTCCCCAAGGCCAGTAACGTTAAAATAGATTAGCTTGTATGTCGACATTCTGAAAATTATATAAATATCAAAATTAATATAAAACAAGATTTAGCTCGTTTTCGTAGAAAAATCTAAACGAGGATACTAATGTCAGCGCTAAATTATTAATATTCGCGCAACATTACATGTATATATTATATTATTTAAAAAACTCACAGTAAATCGATATTAGCTTCAACTTTACTTTTAGATCTTCTTCAAACAATTATTTATCGTTGACTATGAAGATTAAAAATTAGAAATGTAATCAAATTTAATATTTCAAATTTGATTACGTAATGACATTAGTAAGACAGTCCAGCTTTGCATTCATTTAAAAATAAACAGGTAATTTTCAAAAATATTAATTTGAATAAACTTATTCCGTGTATTTATTCTAAAAGCAGTTCATATAGCGTTACATATTCATGAAATGTACCGTTTGTATTCCAAGAGTTCCGTATACATATGTATATGTAATACGAGTAGAAAAAAGTTTACAAAATGTTTGAATGTTAATAAAATGTTTAAAATATTATATTTTTATATGTACAATATAAAATATTTATTGCATGTGGTATGACATATACGAAATATTCATAAAGTATTAATGCTCCGATATTCTTGGAACACAGAGATAAACGACACATATTGTTTCTCTATGGTATTCCAGTACACTGTTGAATATGTTCCTCTTGGCAATGATTCTGTCTCTGTTCAACATTCAACGAGCAACAAAGAGAAAATAGTATCACAAGCATTAAATTGTTACTTGGATCAAGGTTTTCCGCGCGCATACGTCAAAATACATTTTAAACAAAGACGTAAAAATTTTTGGATGAGCTCAACAAGTAATAAAGTTAAAATCAAGGAGTATTATCATTGTAATTAATATTACCTCTAACATTTATTAAATACATGTAACATGTATGTATAATATATTCTATAGTTAAAATGTTTTATAATTTTTAAATTATATTTGAAACGTCTTTCAAATATGTAACAATTATTTCATATACATTCTTTGAATATTTTTGAAACATTTAAAGTACAGACATAAATGGAACGTTTCTATTAACATTTGAATATTGGTTTTACATTTTATAAATATTTCGGAATACACTATTCGTGAAATATTATTTTGGAATCTCAGAAATATTCATTAAATATTTCAGGAATATTTAGCGTTAGCTGCAGGCCTATTCTCTATCTTTGTAGCGACAATATTGTTATTATTACGTGACTTTTTGCGCAATTAAAATATATCGGAAGATAGTTACGCAACGACGCGTAACGATAGTGACTTTGTCGTTAAACGTTACAGAATTGGGCTACGAGATTACGAAATAGAGGAGGTACAATTCTTCGTTACCTTACAATTTGTAATCTGATCTAAAACGACGTAAAATCGAGACTCTGGCAACCGATGAGGAGCTGTTCTCGGATCGAGAACGACTGAGCGTTGCGTTGAAATGTAACTTGGGAGTACCCGGTTGGGGACGTACATCTTTTTGTTAGGAAAGATTATGGAGAAATGCCGGCTACACACACACAAAATTATATCTAACAGAATACGTCTGACAGAGCGCACGCACGGAGGTTGCATGTAGCACTGATGGAGAAAAGATTGCATGTCTCTTATTTTCTCATGAGATCGAAATGCTAATCACGGAACAATGCCGCATAAAATTATACACTTAATATAATAAATACATGCACATTATCAACCTTTATCGTTTCGCAAACTTTGTATCAAAAAAAGTTTTTAATTTTTATAAATTACTTTAGATATTTTAATCCCTATCATCCTTGGTATTCTCGAGTTTTGCTTGAAAAACGCGATTTTGTTTCCAGTGGTAGACACTCAAAATTACGAAAATTAATTTAAGTTGAAGGTTTTACGTCGTACATAGGCAGAGAATCATTTTCGCTATACACTATAAGCAATAGCGGTACGGCGTGCGACAATTGTCCAGAAAGTGTACAGTTTGTTGACTCTAAATAGCTTCCGTTCTTTTACGATATAGTATTTTGTAACAGTAACATTAAGATTCCTCACTCGATTTTTATGCATATAATGTGCATAGTGATTAATCAAATCTCCCGTGGAGATACTGAAAAATTCTCAACCTGTTTTCAATTACATAATACCAATTGGTTAGTCATTCGCGTTCGCTCACGACTGATATTTTTACCTTATCTTATATCTTCGATAAAATCGACTGCAGTATCAATCTCTATAGTCTTGAATTTATCGAACCCGTATATATTATTTTTCTTAGCGATAAAATGGATGATAGTCTCGAACTGATGGAATGTTTTACCAATAATCTCCAGAATTGGCAGTTGTCGTGGGCATGTCTATAGTTTGTAAAAACGAAAATGACTATTTGCCTCTATGTTTCATTCAAAAATCGTCTATAAAAAGTATATTTATTAATTTAGTTTGAAAGAAACTGTTATTGATGGCTGCATTAGTAGTAAAAATCAAGATAAAAAAATTTTGTGTTATCTATAACACATCCAGTATTATTGTAGATATATGTTATCTATAAATATGCGAATTTGCTTAATAATACGGAACATTTTCAAACAGATAAGAGAGGATTAAAAATAAGAAGCATATATTTTTATTGAATGGAAAAGATTTTATTTCCTTTTGATATTTGTTACGTAATAATATTAGTTGTTTTAGATCCGAGCTGGATTTTGGTAGTCTAATAACATCTCTGTGTGAATTTTATATACTTTTCCAAATTTGTAAATTGTGCACTAATTATTTGTCGGTCACAGCTTCTATTAAAACAGTATATCCACGTATTTAAATTGATAATCAACTTAATGCTAATAAACATCATATTAAGAATATTGTAAAGAATTATGAGAAAAGTGATCCCAGTTAAGATTCAAACCTGAATTCCAGTTAAGATTTAAACCTTCCTAAAAAAACTTTACAAAAGTCAAAATGTTATTAAGCCCGGATCAAAAATCGCCTTCCTTTTTAATTAATTGTGTATTTGTAATCGATCCTATTTTACTTATTGAATATCAGTTGTTGTTAAGTGCAAAAATATTGATTAAAGCTGAACAGCGTTCGGAGTAACGCATTAGCACACTATTCTTTTACAAAACATCTCGAAAGCGAATAACTACTAAAGAACAATATCGCGCAACAAATCAAAGGAAGAGCATAAAATTACAAATTTCGTTTTATTTACAATTGAGTCTTGGGTCGTTTCTCGATATAAGCTTTAACGTTGGGCAAAGCGCGAACTTTCTCCACTAGCTTCTTCAATTCGGGATGATCCTTGTTCGGATCGCCGGCCAGGACAAAACCCAGATAGTCAGAGTATGCAGCCCACAGGAAATCTGCCCACGATAACTAAAACAAAAATATATTTTTGACTTTTTGTAAAAACGAAAATTAACAGCACAAGAAATAGTTACTTTGAAAGGAAATTAAAAATTATTACCTTGCCAGTATCCACCATTCTTTTTAACTTGAGCTTCGAATTTGTCGAGATAGACGGGCAATTTTTCGAAGGCAGTCTCCTTGAGTTTCTCTTTGAAAGCGGGGTCTTGTTGCCAATAATAAAGGGATAAAGCTACAAAAATTAATTTGCCTTAGAGTTCTTGCACAGAGATACAGAGCTTCCATTGTGAAACGCCGCAAGAAGAGCGATAATGACAGCACGCAACAATCATTTATAAAATATGGCTTGATGACTTCAAATAGCTACTTTATGCAGAGTACCTTGCAACACTAATATTAATTAGTTCTGTCTCTATTTCGGTTTGCATATGCGCAACGTGTTACGTCATATTAACTAATCTCGTCAGCGTGGAAGATTCAAAGTCACAATCATGTTGTTTTGATGATTATATAAACGACTTGTCATCCTCTCGCGTTTGCTAATCAGCATTTTTACCTTGTCTTAAATCGTCTATAGAATCAACAGTAGCATCGATCTCCATGGCCTCGAGATCGTCGGATCCATATAACTTGCCTTTCTTCGCGATAAAGCGACCAATGGCCCTGGACTGATGATATTGCTTACCGTCGATTTCCAGGACCGGCACTTGTCCCATGGGCATACCTATATTTTGTAAAAATACCATTAGATTATTTGTTTCATATACGTTTACGGTAGAAACGCAATTACATATAAAATAAAATGATAATTGCGAAATTAGCAAAATAAATTTTAATTGTTTATACTTATTTAGATGGAAGATTAAAATTATAATATATCATTTTATAATTTCAACATAATTGCACATGATATAAACGTACTTGATTTATGCTTTGGCCAATCATCGAAGCTGAATCTATTATCCTCGAATTTGATGCCCAAATGATTTAACATAAACCTAATTGACTCCGCAAGGCCAGTAACGTTGAAATACGTTAGCTTGTATGTCGACATTCTGAAAATTATATAAATAACAAAATTAATATAAAACAAGATTTATCCCGTTTTCGTAGAGAAATTTAAACGAAGATACTAATGTCAAAACTAAATTATTAATATTCGCGCAACGTTACATGTATATATTATATTATTCAAAAAACTCGCAGTAAATCGATATTAGCTTCAACTTTACTTTTAGATCTTCTTCAAACAATTATTTATCGTTGACTATGAAGATTAAAAATACAAAATTAGAAATATAATTAAATTTAATATTTGGCATTTGATTACGTAATAGCATTAGTAAGTCGCTTTTGCATTCATTTAAAAATAAACAGGTAATTTTCAAAAATATTAATTTCCATAAACTTATTCCGTGTATTTATTCTAAAAACAATTCACATAGCGTTAAGTATTCATGAAATGTATCGTTTGTATTCCAATTGTTCTATATACATATATGTAATACGAGTAGAAGAAAGTTTACAAAATGTTTGAATGTTAATAAAATGTTTACAATATTATATTTTTTATACGTACAATACAAAATATTTATTGCATCTGGTATAATACATATACGAAATATTCATGAAGTATTAATACTCCGATATTCTTGGAGCACAGAGATGAACGACGCATATTGCTTTGTATGGTACTCTGTTGAATATGTTCTTGGCAATGATTCTGTCTCTGTTCAACATTCAGCGAGCAACAAAGGGAAAACTGTGTAATAGTATCACAAGTATCAAATTGTTACTTGGATCAAGATTTTCCGCGCCTTACGTCAAAATACATTTTAAACAAAGATGTAATAAATTTTTGGATGAGCTCAACAAGTAATAAAGTTAGAATCAAGGAATAAATTAATAGCATTGTAATTAATATTAGCTCTAACGTTTATTAATACATGTACATGTATGTATAATATATTCTATAGTTAATAGAATGTTTTATAATTTTTAAATTATATTTGGGACGTCTTTCAAATATGTAACAATTATTTCATATACATTCTTTGAACATTTTTGAAACATTTAAAATACAAACATAAATGGAACGTTTCTATTAACATTTGAATATATTGGTTTTACATTTTATAAATATTTCGGAATACACTATTCGTGAAATATCATTTTGGATTCTCAGAAATATTCCGTAAATATTTCAGGATATTTAGCCTTAGCTGTAGGTCTATTCTCTATCTTTAACGACAATGTTGTTATCGTTACGTGACTCTTTGCACTGTTAAAATATATCGGAAAATAGCTACGCAACTAACGATAATGACTTTGTCGTTTAAACGTTATAGAATAGAGCTGGGAGATTACGAAATAGAGGAAATTTCTCGTTACCTTGCAGTCTGTAATCTGATCTAAAAGGACGTAAAATCGTGGCTCTGGCAACCGGTGTGGAGCTGTTCACGGATCGAGAACGACTGAGCGTTGCGTTGGAATGTAACTTGGGACTCTTGGGAGTACTCGGTGGGGACGTACGTCCTTTTGCCAGGAAAGATTATGGAGAAATACCGGATTTACATACGCACAAAATTATATCTAACAGAATACGTCTGACAGAGCGCACGCACCGAGGTTGCATGTAGCACTGATGGAGAAAAGGTTGCATGTCTCTTATTTTCTCACGAGATCGAGATGCTAATCACAATGACGCATAAAATTATATCCTACTATTGCAAAAAAAACAGTTTTTCTCGCGCTTAACATTTTGCTGCGCATTCATTCTACGTCGAATATAAGTATATAATTGTAATAGAAATTTTTCAATTGTCCTTAGCTTTTTATTTAACAAATACAAACCATTAAATAATTAGTCATTGCCGTTAAGCAATATTACGTCATAAAATGATGGAGATAATTTTGTGTTATTGATAACAGTTTTGCTATCTAAAGCTGACAAATCGCAAGAAACACACATGTTATTTAGAAAGTTCTAAAAATCAAAATCGATTATAATGTAATACTTGTGTGTATGCTTTTAAATAGATAAATTTTGTAAAATATTTAGAAACCTGCGATTGATACTAAAATAATCAATATTCTGTAAGTAATAAATCTGCAATGTAACGCTGACCGTATGTATTTCATAAATTTTTGCAATATTTGCCAATCAACAATTGCATTATTATCCGAAGTTATCGTAAACGAGGTGCGGTTCTGAAATGACATTATCTGCAACATGTAATGCACATATCATTACGTAAACTGTTTCATGATTACACTTGCGCGTTATTAATAGCAAGAACTTATTATTTTTCAATGACTCGCGAGTTTCATACGTAAAAAGATCGAGATGATTCATAATATAATAATAAAACTTGATTAGATACGCGTTTTCAATATATCAGAATAATTAATTACAAAATATAATTTAATTCAAAAATTATAAAATTAAGGTAATTATAAATTAAAAACGCACATGTAGTTTTAATATTAAGAAAAGAATAAGTTTAATTAAGAAAGATAAGGTAAAAAGTTAATTAGTTCAATTCTCTTTTTAAATTTTAATTATCAAGCCTTTATATAATATAGATATCTTTTAATATCAATCGCATACACGGTTATTATCTGTATATTTAATCTTTAATTAGATATTTTCTATATATTATACATTTCTACATAAAATATAAACGTAAGAACTTTTTAAAAATCATGGTTTCAGAGACTAACATAAATAGTTTGAAAATATGCAGTGGAAAACTTTCTTCAAACATTTAATATATATATTGCAAGAATATTCTTGGGAAAAATATATTGATCAATGTGGAGGTTTCATCGAAATTTTTTGGTTTAAAAAGACCTGCATATTCGAATGTAATCGCCACATTGTGCGACGTAACACTTAGGAAACTCTCATGTTTACGGTTATTCAATGAATAGTCATTGGTCCCCCTCAATTGCAACTAACTTGTGCGACCTTCAGTTACATTATAGCTATGCTCTGCGTTAATAGAATGACCTAGCAACCGCAAAAGCTACAGCACGATATAACTCTTTGAAGCACATTCAATGCTCTCAGTGTATAAAAGCAGATAGTATGTTATCTGCATTATCGTCAAGTTAATTACTCAGCATTTATTTTATTTACCGTACACGCCCCTTCTGTATCAATAGCACTTTAGAAACAGATATCTATTTGTAAATCTATGTATTCGACCTCTTGGCTCTATCAAATTCTTGATAACGTTGCTGTCAGTTTTTGATATGAAATTTTTTCTGAGAATGCAACATGTAATTACAATTATGTTTATTTTAATTTAAATATAAAAATAATTTTAAAATATAAAAAAAATGATATGAATACAGGAATTATAACAAATTAAATAAATGGAAAAACATGTTTGGCAAATGTGAAAGAAATTATCAAGAAAATATTAAAAATAACGATTTATTGAAAAATAAAAATACGTAATGAAAGATAGTACATTTTTCAAATTGTAATTAAAAAATTTACAGTATTTTTATAACAATATTAATAACAATTAGTGTTCAATAGTGTTAAAATATATTTGTATCTTCAGTGCAATCTAAAATTCATCGTAAACGCTTGTCGTACATAAATTTAAGTATATTTGGAAGAAAAATTGATGTTTTATTCAAATGTAACATTAATGAAAAATCAACTCTATTAAAAGTTTAATCATTATTCTACAAATTATTATAAATTTTATCATAACTTTCATGAACTCAGCAAATGCCTTTTGGTCTAATTTTTGATTACCGGGATCGTCTTAATTTTCTTTTGGAGTGATTTCAAGTCCTCATACTTCTCGACAATCTTCTTTTTCATTACGAAATATGTAATCTAAGAAACCAACGAAAGTGAGATTCGACTCACGTCAAAACATTATTGTCTCTCATCATTTTGTCTTGAGCATCCAAATGCTCAAAGTATAAAATAGCATTATCTCGTCAGCAACCACAAGTTTCTGTTTCTTAATCCATTCATATCATATAAATATCTGAAAAACTATATCTAGTATAAGCAAGAAAAGAAAGATAAAGTGACAAACAGTCCGAATCAAACATTTTAGTGTATTCAAAGTATTTTTCTGCTCTAAAAGAGGAGAAAACGTTAGGAACATATAAACATATAGGATTATAATAAATTAAATAAATAGAGTGGTAAGTTTTATAAATAAAATAAATTTCAAAAAAATAATAAAAGTAGCAATTTATTGAAATGCAAAATTATACATAATGAAAAAAATAGTTCGTTTTAATTAGATATACTCTCATAATATTTTTGTCATATGACAACAAGTCTTCAACAAATAATAAAATACACACATCTCTAATGCGTGATTCCTGAATCTATTACACATGCCTCGCGTATATATGTAGATATAAACACGATTTCAAGAAAAAAAAGAAAATCAATATTTTACTCGAAAATGTAAACGGATAATCGATTCTGTCGGAAAATCAATCATTTTATGAAATTTAAGGCCAGACAGCCCCGGTACGCTTCTCGATCCAGCGCTTGATAGCAGGTATTTCCTCGACTTTCTTTTGGAGTTGTTTCAAATTCTCATATTCCGCGATGATGTCCTTTTTCCACATGAAATTCAAATAATCCAAAAGAGCGACGAAAGTAAAATCGGCCCAAGATACAGCACCGCCGACGAAATAACCGCCGTTCTTCTTCACCTGAGCGTCCAAACGTTCCAAATAAAATGGCACCGATTCCTTGGCAGCTTTCTCTTTTGCTTCTTTAGCCTGTTCGTTACTCTCGTAGTGGAAAGCAGCGATAGCTAATGCAAGCAAAAAGAAGATAAGATAAATAAGATAATGACAACTGATCATTTAGTGAATCAAAATTACAACGCAGACATAAAAAAAACTTCTCTACTTATCAGCGTTTCTGAATTAATCTGTTCCCATTATCGAAATACGAGCCTATTAATATCTATTGTGATTCAAATCTATTTTAAAAATAAATTTCCGCTTTTCGTGAATAATAGAATCATAAATATAGCATAAATTAAAGAATATTATCTACTCACCGGCACGTAAATCGTGTATGGTATCGACGGTCGAATCGATTTCCAAAGCTTCCCAATCGTTCTTGCCGGCAAGGCCACATTGCTTCGCCAAGTAACGGCTGATAGCTGTGGACTGACTGATCTTCTTTCCATCTACCACGAGCACGGGTACTTTACCAAATGGCATAGCTGAAAGACGACATTAAGACACATGAATGCAACATGCTGTACAAATCGAATGAGGTTTATAGAGAAATCATCTGTGGATTAATATTAATTTAAATATACACTAATTGAATTTATACCTAAAGCAATTATTTATACACATACATACAATTGCACACATTAAAACTAAGTACAATTGTAATTTTTAAATTTACTAATCTTAATTTTTATTTTCATGACAATCTTTTTTTCTCTGTTATATAGTTTATTAAAATATTTTACAGCCTTTTATATGGCTTTATGATGCTGAAGGATTTATCTCTTTTATGATATTTCGGCAATTGATTGGCTAACTTGAACGGAAATTTCCTTACATCATTAAGGAAATCTGTTTATATTGAAACCGTGCAATGAAACGACAGTATGCTTTTCATATAAAGTGAGAATACAAAGCACTCTATTCTATTATATTTACATAGCAGTATCGATTGTCCTATACAGAACATTATTAGTAGGGCATAATCCTTGTTCAAAATAATTTATGTTTAAGAATGAAGAATTTGCCACGTCAACCACTCGTTAATCGGATTTCTGGAATAACTAAGCCAGATTAAATTTGCGACAAGTGATCACTACTATAAATATATTATTAATATTGAACAGCTGTACATACTCGGCTTAAGTTTTGGCCAATCGTCCCTATCGAAACGCTCATCCTCAAACTCAATGCCAGCATAGTTGAACAGGAATCGAATTGGCTCAGCCAATGCTGTGATGGGGAAATAGATCAGCTTGTAGGAAGGCATGTTTCTGAAAGGAAAGCATTTGTTATTCTTCTCTTCGTCATCATAAATCTAGGAATATGAACATATGTTTCAATATCTTTCGATCTAGGGTGCGTTCGGGGAGATGCTATTAGTGCTATCAGTCTATCTTCATTGTTCACTGAAAATATTACAAAGATAGATTGATGCTGATAGCGCTAATAAGCGTCTCCCTGAACGCACCATTTGTTGAAGAAGTTTTGTTTACTGAGACAAGTTTTCAACTTTAAATTTATTTTGTATTGACATTTAATTCTAAGGTTAATTAAATATATGTAAATCGAATTTTGAGCTGAAATTTAAAACTAATCTTTAATTGGTATTCAACCAATTATTTTAAAATTTAAGTTGGACCTAGATTGAAATTATCATCAAAATTAAAAATTACAATTTTACAAAAATTTAAGTAGTTATGAAATCACTGATTATTTAAATATCATTTATTAAAATAAAAATTGTTATGTCCAGTGTTAAAGAGGGAGTGCCCTCCGCAAACTGCAATAGTATAAGTTATGCAATCATATCATTACAACTCATATTCTCTTATCTGTCTTATCAAACTAAATACGTGACTGGAAAATGGAGACATAAAAAATATACCTAAGTATAACATATACTTAATATCCATTCTTTTGCAACTTTCAAACATTGTGCATGTAAAATCTGTAATAGAAATATAACTTTTGTTTAAAATAATGTGTACGAGAAAAAATGTACATTTAATTGACGTGACATATTGCAATTCTCAGACTTTTTAAATGATTCTTATTAATCACGATATATTATGCTTTACAAAATATACGATATTAATGAAAGACGCCATTATTGAGGCGTTTCTCACCCTGAGCATTCTTGGGTAATATTACGTTATACATATTTTCGTTGTAACATGATACTCTCCGAATATATAACTGGCGATTATGTCGAATCATTCCTCGAATCCTGATTATTATTGCTTCATCATGATGATAAAACGAATTAATCTGCTTTCAACTGTCATCTAATTTGCCGGCCGCTATTTAGCCGGGCGGCAACCGGCGACCATGGAACGCGAGAAATTCGACGCAATATCACAATATGTACAATCTCGAATTAGTTTAAATCCAATTCAGCTTCATATCCAGTCGAATTTAAATGTGAAGGGCTAAGAAGGGATAAGTTCTACTTACAGTTTGGAAAATTCTACGCTGATAAAAAAGGCGTCCGACACACTCCTACAGTCAGCAACAGGCAGAACTGCTAAATAAACTTCTCTATTTATTCATTTCCCAGCTACCAATCCCTACCAGAGGACCTCCCCACTTTCTCGATATGACGTGGCTCATTTTCGATCTCTAGAAGAAACCATCTCTGGAAGAAACTTACTAGAGAGATATATACGAGTAAAAGACACAATTAAAAAAAATATTATATAAGTATCGAAAAAAACCAATCTTTCCAGCCTTTCAAAGTGTCTTAATCACTCTTTAAATATTTTTCAGGTGTCTTCTTGACGCGGTTCCTAGCATTACCTGAAACTGTTTATCATCACCTATATCTTGAGCAGTGATGCTGACAAAGATGGACTATACGATGCATCGCTGAAGAAGGGATAATAATCTGTACCTACTCGTCCACAATTTTTATGTGTTTACAGATATCGTTTAAAAATTATCACACCCGTATTTTTGAGAATTATCATATGTACGGTATTTTATTTACGTTTCATTAAATAAAACTTGCATTTGTTAAGATATATTCTGAAAAATATTGAATTCGAAACGATAAAACATTCACAGAAGATAAAGAGACAAAAGATAAACAGAGTTTATTTTCGCTCTTATTTTTTACAAATTAAATACATGCGATATTTAAAGTCATTTCTTTTCTTTTCAAAATGTGAACAATATAATTAATAAAAAACAGCATATACACGTCATATACATTACTCACATGAGGCATAAAATGTTTTCCAGCTTTAGAAATTTCACGAAATATAATTTTTTTTATCGATCAGGAATGTTGCACAAATTATTTTATAATCAAAGAATTTTGCTCGTTCTCATTTAGAAGATGTATAGAATCAACTATTATTTAATTGTAAATTATTAAAGAGAACAATGAAAATTATGACTATGCAAATTATGCAATGAAATGCATTTTATGACTAAATAACGTAAAAAAATCATGCAAGTAATGTAGAGTCAAATAAAGAATGAAATCAGCGAAATTTCAATTTAACATAATTTGAAAAACTGAATAAACTATATGAATGCAAAATTCATTCATTTAATTATGCTATATACACGAATTTCAGATAGATGATAGATTTTCAGATTTGCAAAATTTATAAAAATTATTTTTGATACAAAACTTATAAGCATTCATGACCGAACTTTGCTCGATTCAAATGGACAAATCATGTGCATAATGATTACACGTTCATATATACAGAAATAACAATCCGATAATTAAAATGTAACGTTACACATTATCAAATATTTCCATATAACAGCTATACAAGTCAATAAGAATTCTGTATAAAAATTGTGTATAATAAAAATTTCTAATTAATCGTACGATACAAATATACATTCTATACCCATCTTCCCATATTGTGATGTACAATACAAAACATATACTTATTTTAATGATTATTGAAAGAGAAAGCAATATAGCTATACTCGAAGTGTAAAATATATCTTGACAAGTATCGTTTAAAAAAAGGGGGGTATTTATCACAGTAGTCTTGATTCGCGTCTCGCCCGTGCGCTTTCCTAAGTGTGGAACATCTGTCCGATGATGGAGAAGTTCCTGACGGCGGAACTCATCTCGGAGATGTCGACGTTTGGGTGCAGACCCGACGAGACGGCCGCGGTCGCGTTAGCCGCTGCGTGCGCGTTCATCCGCTGAACATTGTCCATGTACCCTTTGTTCGGCTGTACATTCAGCGTGCTGTTTATGACATTTAGGTGAGCCTGAGGCAGCGAGGTGATGATAGGGGCGACAATCGAAGAAGTGGACGCCACGGAAATGCCGCCGGTGACCTGAGGGGACTGATTATAGGAAACCTGCTGCTGCTGCTGCTGTGCGTTTTGCGTGACCCCCGGCTGATAATTATTGTACTGGGCCTTACACTTCTTCTCATGAACGAACAGGCTGCCGGAATGGCTGTACGCGGTGCCGCAGATCTTGCACGCGTACGGCTTCTCGCCCGTGTGCGTAAATCTGTGCTCCTTCAGGTACTTCAGTCGACGGAACGACTTGCCGCAGGTCTTGCAGTGATAATTCGCCTCGCCGGTGTGCGTGGTGATGTGGGCCTTGAGCGTGCACGACTTGGCGAACGCGGCGCTGCAGTATTGACAGACGAACGGTCGGTCGCCCGTGTGGGTCCTCTCGTGATTGATGCAGTTCGAGTTGGACGTGAAGCCGCGGCCGCAGTACTTGCACACGTGCGGCTTGTAGCCGGTGTGCGTTCGCATGTGGAACATGAGGCCGGTGTTCTGCCGGAACGTCTTGCTGCATATGTGGCAGAGGAAGCGCTTGAAGTTCGCGTCCTGCTGCTCCTTGGCGCGCTCGTGAATTCGCAGATGCTTGTGCAGCTTCATCTCCTTCTCGAACGACTTGTTACACTCCTCGCAGGTGTACGGCTTCGACTTCTCGTTGCTCTTCTCCTGATCCTTGTACGCGCAGCTACACTCGGTGCCGCAGTTCACGCAGCACTCGTCCTGCCTGCCGTGCACGTTCATCTGATGCTTCAGCAAGGACTTCTTTGTGTCGTATGATTTCCCGCAGACTCTGCACGGGAAGCCCTTGCCCTCGTTATCAGAATCCAGCTCCTCTCTTATCCAGGTGTTTATCAGCTTGATGGCCGACTTGTCGTCGGGCGGTTTCTGCGGCTCCGCGCACACCTTGGTCTCGTCGTGACCGTACCGGTCCATGTGGCTTTTAAGCCTGTCCTGTCGGAAGAATTTCATGTTACAAACGTTACAGACGTACTTCTTCTCGTCGTGTACCAGCAGATGACGCTGAAGCGACCTTTCGGTGCGATAACTCTTGCTGCAGTGCTTGCAACGGAAGAGCGACGAATCATCGAAAGACTCGGTCTTATCGTCGCTCGAGTCGCTGTTTATCAAATCCGAGTCCCTTTGTTCCACCTTCACGTTGTTACGTTTTCTCAGCTCTCTCGTCGTGCCGTCGCTTTCACCGTGTAACTGGCCGTCGTGCGGCGTTTCTTCGTCTTCGTCCATCGTAAGTGACGTTTCAAAGGACTCTGGATTATTTTCTAATTTCCTCTTATCCCGTATCTCTTTCAGGATGGAAAAGACATCCTTGGGATATGCCTTCTTGTGAGTATTCAGATGCCTGACCATGGTGTCGAGCTTCCTAAAACTCTTGTTGCAGATCTTGCATAACACCGGCTTCGGTTTCTCCTTCGTTCTATGCAGATTAACGTGTTTATGTAATTTATCCAGACAGAAGAATTGCTTATCACAGCTATCGCATTTGAACTCTTTATCGTTATGGGTCGACGTGTGTCTATCTAAAGACTTTTTACTGGAATAAAATCTATCACATTTCTGACATTTGTATTGTAACTCGAGTTCGGACGCTCTGTCCGTCCTGCCGTGGGCATTTCTCGCCTTCGTTTGATACTCGCTATCGCTGCTGTCGCGTTTGACGTTCACGCTCTTCTTGATGTAGCGTCTCTGCCTCTCCTTGTAATTTTTCAAATTTTCTATCGACGTGACCCTCTTAAACATAGTTAATCTTCTCGTTCTATAAAGATCCTTTTTAGCTACTTTGTCATTGTCTACTTGACTTGATTGTTGCTTATATCTACTAATGCAGTCTAAATCCGTTTCGCTGTCTACTAGAATATCCTGCTTGACTTGTTCGAAATCTGGCATTTGTTCTTGTCTCATGATGTTTGATTGCATACTCTTTTCTACATTAACTTCCCCATCTGCACTTAACTCTGTATTATCCTCCAAATTGGTTGCACCCAAGATGAATGCGTGCTCAGTTTGACAACATTGATTCTGCAAGGTAAAAGAGACACGACATTCTAAACAAAACTGAAATTAGAAATTTTATTCATACATAGAAATAAAAAGAAATACTTTTGTAGGAACGTCGCAGCTGCTGGCGACGTTCGTCCTCGAGGCCTTCCCATACAGCTTCCTGAGCTCCACGTCTGCCTTCTGACATTGTTTCCTCAATTCATAGGCAACATTGACTTTCACCACACACTCGAGGCAGATGCCGGTGGGCAGGCCGTCGTCTTCCAGAACCTGAATGAGAAAAAGAGATTGTCTACATGCAAGATAAACAGAAAGTGCAGAAAACACGAACCTCCACGCCGCAGCATAGCTGCAGTTTCTCCGACAGCCTGGAGGGGTCTTCGGGACCGTCCCAGTTCCTGCGGAAGATGCACTGGCTGTTGTGGTCCACGGTCAGGCAGACGCGGCAGAGGCTGATGTCCGGATTCATCCGCGTCAACATCCCGCTGTCGATCTGCATGAGGAACGCTGTGTGCGGACGAGTCTCCTCTTTCTCTCTCTCTCTCTCTTCTCTCTTCTTCGTCGTCGTCTTCGGGGGACCGCGAGCGTTCCGCGGGCGTTTTCACGAGCTCGGCGAGCCTCGACGCGACGTCATCGTCGAGGGCTCCGCAACGCTGGCCGTCACAGTCGCACACAGACACGCGTCGTCGCTGGGTGCTCCTTCTCTTTTTCCCCTGGTGCGTCCCTGGACGCGGTTGGTAGCCTCTTCAGCGCGGCCTGCTGTCGCTCGTTCGAACTAGGCTGTGTCAGTGTGGCTTGCTCGGCTCGCCGCCGACGGTTTGATGTTTCGAGGCATGCCGTAGCCGACGGTGCCCGTCCATCCCGATTATAGTTACTGTTTACGCTGTTAATTCGCCGTCGACATGCCTGTAAGTTCCTGTCGCTTTGTGTCGAGCGACGTTTCCAAGTAAATACAGGGCGTCGCCCGTTTCGACTTAACCAAAGTGTCACTTCTCTGTCAGCTTCTAGATTGCTGCCGTTATTTTTCTTGAACATTCACTGAATCAAAAGCTCTCGCCTACGAATTATTGTCACTTGGATGACAAGCGAGCGTATATTTTTACATAAAGAAGAATAGCGTAAGGCGAGAGCGTGTGACTCCAGCAAGCGGATTAGTCATATTTATTGGGAGGGGGGGTTTTAACGTGCCACTAGCCTAGCGAAGGGCTGTTTTGACTATTGGACACTGTGCACCAACTCTTTTTTTCTATTGCTATTCTTTTTATATTTTTATATAATTTTTTTTGTATCCTTTAAAAAGTTCGACAGCACTCTTAGTGGGTTCAACTCTATCTTCTTCCAGATTAGTCATCCGTTTGTAACCTTAAGAATTTCCTGTTGACGTATTGTTTTAGGCTTATCATTCGAGTTTCACCAAGAGCCATGGCACCATCGGGAACATGGCGTTGCTGCCAATCAAAACCACGTTCAGGGGTCCCGCGCCTGCGTTCAACAACAAGGAGCAGGACATCATCGACGAGGCGTTGTATTTCTTCAAGGCAAACGTGTTCTTCAGAACGTACGAGATTAAGGTAATTAGAAGCTCGATCTTTACCGCTAGACGATACGACTCCGTGTAATAAGCTGTGCTTTTGTTACAGAGCGAGGCCGACCGAGTTTTAATTTACATCACTCTATTTATTACTGAATGTTTGAAGAAGCTACAGAAGTGCGCGACACAGCCACAAGCCATGAACGAAATGTTTTCCCTTGCGATCTCAAAGTTTGATGTACCCGGTGATGCCGGCTTTCCCCTGAATTCTGTATACGCCAAACCTAGCAGCCCTGCAGAGGCGGGTAAGTGCTAAACTCGGTAAACACAAATTAAAAAGTAATAGTAATTGATAAAGAACGTACGTGTATTTCCAGATAATATAACATTATTTTCAATTTTAGATCTTATGAGGCAATATCTTCATCAAATTAGGCAGGAAACGGCTGTTAGGATTGTTGAAAAAGTATATGGCGAGGATGGAAAGCCGAGCAAATGGTGGCTCTGTTTCGCAAAAAAGAAATTCATGGACAAATCATTATCTGGACCCGGTCAATGAGTTATATTTCTTTTATAGAGTCGGTCTTTCCAACTTCTTGGTAAGTTAACTAGTAGTTAAATCATACGTTTGAACTTGTCAAATTTGAAGATAAAGACAAACGTATAATTTAACTATTAGCTACCAAGAGGTTGGAAGAACCCATCCATATTGTTTTGAAAATATGTACGATTGAAAAATAAACCAGTTATAAAAAATCCATTATTCGCCTCTCGTTATATTTTCATTTATTATATTACAGCTTGTATTATAAATACTCTAGAAGTATTTTCGCAAGTGGTATAGAAAGGAAGACGATACCAAAGTCGTCCATGTTTTAGGAAAGAAATATTTATTTTTTTTACAGGATACGTCACGATATTGATACATGATGCGCAGCAATAAAATGATGCATCTTGCATTGCAGACGTTACAAACAAAATAATTATCGTTTCCTGCGGAGAGAAAGTGTGTTTCGTCTCTTCCAGGCTGCACGACGTGAACCACCAATTGTTTGTGAATAACGATGTCCTTTACCTAATCCGCGAGAGCTTCTGCCGGCGGAGGTCTTACCACGGAGCTCACGGTGCTTGTGCACCGCGAAGCAAATCCAATTTACCTTGGGATCGTTGCGAATTGCCTGAAATAAAAGCAAATGTTAAAAATGCGCGACAGACAAATCTACAAAATAAATCTCGGAATTTATATTGTGTCAGACATCCAAGGAAGATAAAGAATCATGGTTATTCATTGGTCATAAAAAAATGTCATCATTCTGTCAAGCGCGAAAAAATATATCGGATATGAATTTATATATAATAATAAAATAATTTTAAAGATGAAAAAGCTATAAATTGATTTTGAATATTACCTTGTGAGCAGGATCGACCAGAATTACTTCATAATATTTGTAGGAAGAATCCTGGGCTACCCAGTAACTGTTCAGCACTCGCAATCCACCGCATCGGCGGCCGACGCGTTCCTGCAAAAAATCATTATTCATGAAAAATCCTAGTAAAGAAAGAAAGATAATATTCAATTGATGGTAGTTTCAGACATCCAAGGAAGAAAATGAATCAATGTTGTTCATTGTAAAAACTTCTATCATCATTTTTGAAAAATATAAGTTTCAAGATTCTGTTTAAAATTTCTGTTTAAAGTTAATATTAATAAAGCTAAAATTTCTGCATGTCTGTAATCAGAAGTACAACTGTTTCCCCATTTCAACGTAAGAGTGGTGCATGGTACAATTCATCATATGAGATTTCCAAGATCTTTTGTATGTATCTTAGCTACGCGATCTCCAGTATCTTACCTCGGCAACTGATTGCAGCTTCCTGGTTGGTTTTAATTGATTAACACCATGGCTCTTGGGCTTGCCATAGGTCGCACCCTTAGGAACTGGGCGTTTGCGTCCACCACGGCGTACACGAATTCTGAAGATGACGAAGCCTGCACAAAAATGAGATATGGTGTTTATTCTCCATTTACAAACATATATTCATCACATAAAATTAAATCAAATATATCAGTAGACAAAAGGGTATTAATCTCAACACAAAACTGTCAGAGTGGTGCAAGTCCAAAATCATCATTTAATATTCACATAGAAATTCTCATGTTTTGCTGCTAGGCGCAATAAAGCAGTTCAATATAATTACGTTGAAGATGTGCTCATCACTTTAAGTGTAAAATCAAAATTGATTAAGTTGTGGAATCAAACTTGTTTCTCGTAAAATAAAAAGTATATAAAAGACATTCAAATATAAAAAAGAACAAAACAATTAGATAAATTTATACAATGCCTCCATGACTGTCGCAAATTGTCAGAATATATACTGATGCCGAACACAAAAGTGCTTATTTCTACTGTATACATCCGAGACATAAATGTAGAAATGTTGTTTATTAAACTCTAATTCTCCGATATCATCGTAGAATAAAATTGAATATCTTTACACGAGTATGTTTTCCATTGAGCGAACAATTGGCTAAATTCTTACCTTGCTTGGCCTTGTAGCCCAAACGGCGGGCCTTGTCCGGCCTAGACGGTCTAGGGGCCCGGTGCATCTTGGTCAACTGGCGGTACTGCCAGCATCTGACGCGCAGCAAGAAGCGGAGCACGTCGCTCTGCTTCTTGCGATACAGCTCCTGCATATACTTGTATGCACCCATCGTGAACCCCTAGACACAGGTAAACGGGCAGCTGGTTAAAGTGCGCATTAATTATGTGATTCCTACACGCTACGAAAATTTCGTGTAAACAATTCTCTCTCTCTCTCTCTCTCCCTAACGAGAAAAAAAGCGTACGCGTCTCGAATCGCCATTCTCGTCGGGGATGCCTCGCAAAACGTGCACGAGGGAGAAAAACATGGAGCACGGGCGCGGAAAGGCGTCGAGGTTAGCGTTCCCATTGTGGCGGATATAACGGAATAGCGGAGAGGTCGACGAAAAATATGAGAGGATCTCGAATTGGATGGCCCGGTGAACGATTCGCTCGCGTCCTGACGCTCGTGAAATCTAGGATGTCAGTAATAAAACGCGATCTTCCTCACACAACACTCACCCCACGCGACTCGAAACAGAAGGAAAGAATCCGGCTTTCGCTGATGGAGTCGCTCTTACAAGATGGCGCGTCACGTCACTCTCAGCGACCTCTGAGACGCGGGACAAGAATCCCGTGCACGAACATCCATCGATATTCGAGACAAAAGTTCCGCTCGCTGCGGGCTCGACGGTCGGTCAATGCTCGGAACGACGGCTATGCACATGGGATGTGCAGGGTTGGGACTTTTGACAAATAATAGAATTTTTTACATTACACGTAATATACGCGTACATTACGTAACATATGTATAAAATGTAATAAATTTGTATACAATTATTTAACCTCATCTAAAATTAATATTTTAAATTGTCAACAGACTCAAAAGGATCATTTATGTATCAAAGAATTATTTCAATTAATTAAAGGGCTTTAATTATTAAAATAAAAAGTAAATGTAAAACAATTTAATGACAAATTCAGAAGATAGTCAAAAATTATGAGCAAGTCTACCATTCATTTTTAATTTATTATTAAATATTAAATAACGGCTAAGCACCCAGTAAACACAAACTAACAGTAACGTTAAAATTTCCTACTCAACATACAAGACATGTTACATTGTAGTTATATTGTTGAGTGGGAAATTATAACATTGTCATTACATTATTGTTACTTTGTGTTGTGTGTTACTGGGCAGTGACTGCCAAATCAGCGGCGCACTGAGCGCGCCGAGCCATCTACCGCTACTTGCCGCCGCTGACCACCGTCGAGAGCGGAAATGCTGAATATTTTATTCAATAAATCATTTAAGAGTGGATATTGTTACAGTTTTCCATCGCTTGAATCAATTACTTGTACCTTAAATTGTCAATTCGATAATGATAATGTATGTACAAGTCACATTTAAATCACCGCGATAGATTTTTCGTGCAAATTTGAAAGAGTCGCGAAAGAGTACGCGATGAAGTAAATGTCTAATCACGCAGTGATTAATAAAAAATAAATAATTAATATTAAATGTCGCGAAATTAATTTTAAATCTTGCGAAGGTAAAATTGCATTATTAATATTTTACATTATTAATATTTTGCAGTGCTTACATATTTCTATCTGATAATAGATAATAAGAGGAATTTTTATTAATATTTTGTTAAATCTTTTCATGTCGCGCGTAATAGATTGCTATTATATTTCTTTAGAAGACATGCATATAATTATTTCTATTAATTATTAATTTATTAAATTTCTATAAAAGACGGTAAAGAGGATATCCTTGCATGTATGTATGTATATACTTAGATTTTACTTTTTCTTTTGTATAACTTTTCCTTTTTCTTCCTTTTTCTTTTTTATAACTTTCAATCTCCGATCTAAATTTTTTGCAACCCTTCTTTTTTTATCATTACTTTTTGTTATATGTTTATGTTTGATAAAATAGATAAAAGAGATAATAGATAAAAGAGAGGTATTTCTGTTAATATCTTATCGAATTTTCTTATATTGCGCAAAATAAATTACTATTGTATTTTTAAAAGACATGAAACGTCTATTAATTATTCATTTATTAGATACCTATAAAAAACTGTAATAAGAGTATTTTCATTTGCAGACTTTATTTGTCTCCTCCATAACTTTTTATAATCTCCGATTCGCGCAAATTAATTAATTTTCAATCCCTTTTTCTTCATCATTATTTTTACTTATTTATCGTTTCTGTTTTCTTTTTTTTCGAAGCGAACTCACTCAAGAAGCATCTCGTGCATCCAATACATTCCTAATGAAAATCTCTCTTCCTAGTAATAATCAATTTTACCTCTTTTGCAGTTCTAAATAAAGCAAAAGAACATGTATGTTCAATCTCAATACTAAAACGAAAAGGAAAAGAAGGAAGAAAAAAATCGCACGCGAGACATGACGTTGTTGCGCGAGAAAGGTCTACGCGTCTACACGTAGATTTGCGTCTCACCTGGTTGCACCCCCGCGGAAGATTCCACGGCGACGAAACGGCGCGGTCGCGATATCGAGCGACCCGGTGACCTCTCCGGCCGGTGGAATTGATTATTTTCAGGAGAGAGAGAGGTCCCCCCGTTTGAAACATACGTAGCGTCGGCTAGGCATGACGCCGGCTAAGTAGTCCATCATGGAGAGTCGTTCGGGCAGCATAAAGGATCCGATGTACTACCCGGACAATGACGGCACGTCGAGCGGCGGCGGCGGCAGCGAGCAGCAGGACAAGAGTCAGCGCAGCTCCTTCGGCAGCCAGGAGGAGAGGATCAGCCTGGACGACACCAACGCGCTCAAAGTGCCGCGCAAATTCATCACCAATTGGCGGCAGGCGTGCGATCGTACGCGAGACCGGACCAAGGACCTTCTGAAGAGATGGAGAACGACCAGCAGCAACGTCGACGAGATCGCCGTCGCGCCCGTCGTCGCCCCCGAGCTGGAGCAGCCCAGCTGGAGCGTGCACGTTTGGAGTGGGTATATCTCCAAGCGATCTCTCTTAATTTCTTTTCATCGCGCTATTTTTCATATCACGCGTGAGGTCTCGATATTCAATAGAAATATCAATTCATATCTTTTTGAAATAATATTAATTCAGAATTTTCAAAATTAAACGGCGAAGTTGGTATTTTATTACGAAAATATATGTGTTTTACTATACGCCGGACTTTTAAAGATCCAGCGTGACTGGAGGGTTTAATTCGTTTTATTAATTCTTCAGAGTCGTATTTTTTTAAAGTAAAAGAATTTATTACATACATTTACTTTCAAAAATTTATTTTAATAAAATTTTTAGAAGTAATATAAAAAATTTCAGCTGTTTTACTTTATATTTTATATTTCCCTAAAAAGTGAAAAAATTTGTTATGAAATTAGACATTATTAAATGCTTGAATGAATAATAGAGGCAAATCTTTTTGCATGAAAGTTATATTTGCCAAAATTATACTAATATTGGCTTATTTAGTAATAACAATTTATTCCATTAGTATTTAAATAATTAATAAATAATTAAATAATTATCATTACCCAGTTAATTTATTTATAAATCATATATTGAGATTATTAATCAGTTTATGTGTTATTCTTGTGATAATGAGGATGCTAACGGTGAATTATAATTAGTTGTATAATTAATTCGTGATTTATAGCGACCTGGGTGAGCCGCTTTCCGAGTGACGACAGTTTATCCGCCCTTGACTTCAGTAAAATCGGGGGCTCGGAGGCTTTAGCTCCAATTCAACGTGATAAATTCACTCATTTTTTTACATATCTCTTAGACCACGATAGAGATGGTTACGTTAACAGAAAGGACTTTTCACTACTGTCCGAGGTAAGGTTCGTTTTAAAAAAAAATTCGATTTTTTCATTTTCACAAACTTATAGAAGTAATTAAATTTTTTAAATTTTCTTTTCTATATTTTTATGAAAAAAAGAAGCAAAATCTCTTGCTAAAATAATATGCTAGAATTATGAATTGCATAGAACCAATATGTATCGGAAATTTTATTGCTTTCGATTTATAATTGCTATATAACAAAATAAAAAATCCTCGAACCAATACAAAGATACCATTTTTTTTTACCTCAAAAAGCGTTTGAGAAGATTTGCGGATTGGTCATGGAACGGTCCGGAATACTTGAGGCTTTTGGAGATCGAGAACGGATTCGCCGGATTGATCCTTCAGGATAAAAAAGGCGCCGGGGAATCGGACAGAAAGATCGATCTCGACGATTGGTTATCCTGGTGGGCGCAGATCATCGCACCGCCGGATGGTGCCAGTTACAACGACATGCCATTCTGGATCAAAGTCATGCCTAGAGTGTTTTTCCTCGCCATAAACAATTCCGGTAGCGGGATGATCAGCAAGAAGGAACTCGCGGCCTTTTACGGATCCGTGGTCGGTCTGGACACCGACAGGATAAACAAGTGCTTGGATATCGCGTATAATTCTATGACTTCGGTAAGTTCATAAAATAGCTTTCGTGAATTATCGATTAAAATTACAATTTGATCATACAAAATAGCAAACTATTTTGTATGAATTAAGTAACTATTTTTTTAATCCTTTATAGCGAAAAAAATTAATAAAAGAGTTAAAACTTGTAAGGTTTAAAAGTTTTCATTAATCATAATTTTACGAGATAAAAAATCTTATTGATTCCTTTTAAATTCTTTATTAAACTTTTATTATTTATTTATAAGAAATTAATCCGAAATTTATTGATAACGATAAAAAAAAATTTGTTCCAGAATGGGGACCATCCTCTTGGCTGGGCGCAGTACCAGTTGGTGTTCGCCAATTTCCTGTTCGGCCGCGGCCCGTTTGGTCCGGGAGAGCATTTCCTGGGCATGACGGATTCCTGCATGATTCGCGGTAATACCATACCGTTCCCCATCGATTATTCCGCAATGAACACACCGAAGGACAAATTAGAGGTGTACAGTCCCCATTGCAAGAGCAACCGGCGAAGTGTCGTAGTTTAACGGTGAAGTCATCGTGAGAGAGTTCCTTCTGATTAGTGATGTAACGTGCACAATCATTCCTCGAGTGCCTAATACCTTATATCGTACACCGTATGTGTTTGATATAAATTTATTTTAGTCAATCGCAAGAAAGCTCTCGACACGAAAGGATTGAAGGAAATTATAATTCATCTTGCAATATTTTGACGTACGTACAAAAAGCTCGATAATATAAATCACATCGTAATACACCATTACACTGCCATTTACCTTATGGGAGCGTCGAGAGTATTCCTCACACATAGCAAATGTACGTGTGCCTAATTTTAGGTAGAATCCGTAGAACACAAAGAGAGTCTAATTTATTCAAAAACGAGAAATCAATCAACGTCGAAACTTTCACGAAGTGTTTATCTCCACGCGTAGGAATGTTACATCGTCTAACGAAATAAGAAAAGGCTATTACGTACTTACAAAATTTATTTCAAGCGCTTGGCACTTAGTACTTCTTACACGTCGAAGTCACCGCGACACATGGATGATATTACGTGAGAGAGACATGACTTTTGCGCAACATATCGATCATCGACGCGTGACGACGTAAAACGTTTCTATGTAAAACGATTATTGTTGTCTATGAATAATGAGAAAATAACGATGACACTCTTTCTTTTCGATTATATCCACGTATCTATATTAAATAGCTTTATAAACAGCTCTGTCCCTCTCTCGTTTCTCCCTTCCTCCCTCTCGCCCTTCCGATCCTACATTTAATAAGGCGTGTACTGAGGCACTGGATCACATACTTTCGAACATCGATGTATCGTTCATCGTCCCCGAGGCAATCGCATCGTATTGCGCACGACGACGGACCGACGACGGAGATTCAATAAATGCACCAACAGTGGTTATGACAATCGGATATTCTAGTACTTTGGTATTTTCCTTGTTTTCTTTTCTTTCTTTTCTTTTTATACTGTTTTCGCCCATACCGCCAGCACATACGACTCGATCTCGCACTCGTTCGTTCCCTTTTGGATCTTGAACAGCCCGTTCTCTCCCCAGTTGTATCCCCAGGAGTTCGCGACCAGCTGAAAAAGAGATTCAATTTAAATTATTTATAATTTCAAATTAAAACAATCTGTGACATTCGCAGCATATTTAAACATTGGAATATCTTTGCAGTACCATTCAACGATAATGTATAAAAAATTGTCACTGTAATCTTCTTGGATTTTCTTTTTTTTTTTCTTTTTAGATCGTTACGAACGTTATCGTGTAGCTGGGCGATACGGCATTAACTTACCCAATATTTGAGCGGTGGACCGCGATAAGATTTCTCCTCGCCCCAACCGATTATTCTCACCGAGTGATAACCGGAATCGTGCAATTCCGCGCTTCGAGAGTGCCTGTATATCCCGCTCTTGTAAATGAAGAAGTCCTGATAGACTCTCATGGTAGCTGCGAAAAGACGGACGTTACTTCATAATATCGTACAACATTATGCCATCTTCTGATTCTAAATGTCAATATGCATTTTTAGAATTTTAATTAACGCGATCGTCTGAGTTGTAGCGGCTACCTTGCACGGGTCCAGAGGTCAGGATCTCCTGCATAATGTCAGTCTCGTTGCCTAGACGGTAGGCCGGTCCGACCTTGTACAATTCCGTTCTCAGCGGATGTGGCGGTTTTCGACAACCGGCGGCCTTTAGGTTGCTTCTCTTACGTAGCCTGCATTGATCGTTCTTACCGGTCCAAGGATAACACTCCTCGTTCACCAGTCTACGACGGGAGAATTAATAATATTAAAGTCACGCGACTAAACAGAAATTCATTATCGTGCACTATAAAACACAATAGATCCTGAAATATATTTTGAGATATTGAATAATCTAATAAATTTATTTCTTCAAATTAATCTATCGCAGAATTAAAATAAAATCTATGCGATCAAAGTTATGTATACGATTAAGAATGGAGAATAATATTTATATAATATTTTTATAAAAAGAATGTTGAATTAAAAAAAATTCTTCAACTAGATAAGTACCCGAATTTTCTCATGAAGAGCCAGGCGCGATCGAGATAACCGCCTCTGCAGCCTTGTTGTCCCCTATTGTTGCAAGAGAGCAGATGCTGGGCACTCAGCTCCACATCCTCAGCGCCTTTGCTCATGATCGAGAATCTGTCGGTCGCAACGTCGGCCGTGGACACGGCCCAGGAAGCGCCGCACCATCCTTGATCGTGGACGCCGGATATGTCGCGTGACCAGCGCGTCCTGGAGTCGAAATCTCGTGGCAATGCATCCGGATCGTAAATGCGTCGCACCGGATTCATTTTGTATACCTACGCAAAAAAAAAGTAGCTTTAAGCGATGTAGCCCTGGGGCTCTTGATTGCGCGTTCCATTTTTCACACATATTAACAGATTTTATTTACGCACGGGAAAAAGATATGTGTCTTCAGGCAGTAAATTTCAGATATTTCAGAAAATTAAGGAATTCCAACGTTGCAAGCGACGTTGAATTCTTATATTCATAAAGGATTACTCTATCATGAAACTTTAACTTTGATCGCACTAGCAATTGACTTAATCTTATGAAGCAGTTTTGCAACTATACACAGCCACTAACAAGGTTGCCTTATTTTGAATCTACCGAGGTATAAACGAGAAAGTTTCGTGCAATTCCGCTCTATAAAAGTTTTCCTCACAATGTTTCTTAAATTTGTCTTCTTAAATAATTTATGTCACGTTGAAATAACGTATTTCGTCGTGATAAAAATGTAACGAAGATTTATTGAGAAATATTCTATGAATATTTTATGACAATTTATGTAAGATTTTTGATTATCTAAACCGCGATCTCAGTGATAGTGATTTCTGCGAACTTACGGATTGCGAGGGATTGAGAGTGCCCAAACGAAGTTCCACGCCGTCCCGAAGGGTTCTTCCCCAGAATTCGGAATAATTTCCCGCTTGCCATCCTAGAGTGAATTCCTGCAGGTTGACTTCCTCCATTAACTCCGGCTCGATCAAGCACCGATTCTCCTCGCAGAGCACTTCGGCGCGACTCTCAATCGAGGAGCATTTGCTGCAATACAAATTAAATTTGCAAAATATTTTCTCACCTATTATTACATTAGAGAAACGAAAGGAAGATATTACCATGTGTTACAATTAACTTTTAATGTTTGCCCGTGATGGTACTCCCGTCCTTGGAAGAAACACGGTTTTTCTGGAACAACATGAGAATTGGCGAACTATCATCACGGAGAATTATCATATCAATAATAAAAATATAAAAATAGAACAGTTATATTATAATTCGTGAATAATTCCAATTACCTTCTGCAAGGTAAGTTCAATTACAAATACTTTATATAAATTATTATAGCGCATTATATAAATATGTTATGTGTCTAAATTATTTTTGTACTTCAGTTTCAATTATACGCACTCCTAATCTCTTGGGGCGCCGACGTCGTGGTGATGTTTGGCATCCCTTTGCAATGGTACCAGTAATCCGGACAGCAGTCCTCTTCGCGGTTCCGGTCGCAAAAATCGTCGCAGTAGCACAGCGTTCTAAGGATCGGTGCGCTGCACTCATCCTGTCGTCCTGGGCAGCATCTGCCTCCAGGATACCTCGAGGCGCAGTACGGTCCGTCTGGCAGTCCAGAATAATCCGGGATACCTCTCACGACGGAGGGTAAGAACACAAAGGCGATGAACACTAAATTCTGGCAGTGTGCGGTCCACATCCTGAAAGGATCGTTTTACAATTTTATCGAATTTTACTGAAATGTCTTTCCGTTCTTCTCAACATTCATTCGGAACATTGTGTATCTCACTTCCATACATGTCACGACGTACTTCTATGTAATTTCAATTCAAGAATCTCACGAAACTTCTCCGTCCTTTCGTTAACTTCGCGTAACTTGGAGCGACACCAGTGTCGCGTAACCAGGTGTTGCTCGCGATACGTGGGGGTTCGGTAACAGTTGGCAATTGACAACAATAAACACTGCCAGGAGTTTGCAATGTTGGGGACGGCGACGAGACGCGTCATCCCGTCTGCTTTGGAACTGCTTCAAGGTGTTGGCCGCTTAAATGCCGCACGACTCATCATGAGGCATTCTAAAGAGAATGATGGAAGTCTTTCTAGACTTGTGCAATGTCTCCGCGCATAACATTTTAACGAACAAACCGTACGATCTCTCTCCTTGACTTCTAGTTCTTCTGCTTTACTGCGCGTAAGGCGCGAAAAGTCGACCGAGTAATTATGAAGCAGTGGAAATTTAGGGTAATGTTCGATGTCGTGTATTTAAAATTTATGAAATTTGTGTCTTTGTTCTTTTAAATCAACAAAAATTTTGATATTTAATACCTTTTTTATTAATTATATGTCGATATTATTAAAGATCGTTTAATCAGATAAAAATAATTAAGATAGTTAACGGAAGATAACTTATCACTAAAATTATTGGCAATTTACTCCTGCAATTTAAGTATATTATATATAAATACCTTTGAAGAGAGAAAGGGGAGGAAAGAAAAAAATAATGCTCAATTTAATCATTTACAACAAAAGTCACAGAAAATCTCAGAAAATGCATCACTCAATGCATTATAAATTTTAACATTTTTTTTAATTACAAATCAGTCATTTCGATAGTTCTTTGATAATTCTAATGTTAATAACAGGTTCAAAGCTTAATTGATCTTTATCTTGTCGATAAAGTGAACATAATACGAATCAAGAAACTTAATTTACAATTAGATTGAAATGATTTATTCGGCGACGGTTCAACCGGTTTTCACCGCGACAACAAGCTTAACATCTGTTGACTGCGCGATCGGTCCATGCATCGTCTATTACGGATCACGTAACTTTAAAACGAGTGTCACCCGAATCGGCTGCATTATAATATTGATGAAATTTACCAGACTGGAACGAGAATCGTGATTTCAGCTTCCTGAGCCCGGACAGACGCACACGCTTGCGTAACGATACCGATTTTTCAACTAATGCGATCGTACTTAATTAAATTTAAATGTGCACTTCGCTAGAATCTAAAATGTACACACAGACATACACACAGAATTACATTCTTTAGGAATAAGCGCTTTGCTTAAAAAGAAATAAACGCGTTCGTAAATAAACTTTAATTGCTTCCTGACTACGATAACTGTCGCACGTCGTTAAACAAGCTGAGTCTTTTTTAAGATTAAAAAAGAATTTATTAGAAATTAGCCGAGGTATCGCAGGATGCGCGGCGCGTTCGCGAATTAACATAATCTGTTATAATATTCTTATAATACATGAAGCGCAAAATTATTCTACTCAACGATGCGTACTCCAATGTGCTCCTCGTTCTACATGCTTCCGAGAACTGCATCGGCAGCTGCTTCTGTGCACGTATAGACGAAGGATCTCGCGAGTGTCCCCGATCGCGGGCTCTCCACGAAGAGAGAGAGAGACGAGCGCGTTCATTGAGAAACGGACAATTAATGCAAATAATCCGTCACCGCACGACGACGCGCGAATAAGTAGGTCGTTCGTTTGACCCGTCTTTTTCCCGAGACCCCACAAAGTGTCCTCAAGTCGCCTTCGAGCAATAAACGGTAATTCACCCACAAACGACAAGTGCAAATAAAAAGAAAAAAAAAAGAAAGATTACATTAGGAAACCGCGTGATCCTCGCTCTCGTGATGGAGTCCGCCCTCTCGCCGGACGGAGGAGAGCAAATAATATTAATCAACGTAAAGACGAAAACAGATGGAAGATCGTAAAACCCGAGTCAAGACCCTGCGAGTTGGATATAAGAAATACGGGCGCAACGGTGCGTCTGCGGGACCGGCGACAGCTGACCCATGACATCAGCGTCGCACCCTACGAAGGTCACGATAAGGACATGCTCGGACGGGCGACAGACGGAGGAATGTTAATTAAAAAACCACGGAGTCTAAATTAAACGAGCTTGCGGCTACTGACGAGCAACCCGAGATGCATCACCGTCGAGGTCCCTCAGGTTAAGGAAGAAAAATGGGTGAAGCGAAAAAGGAGGCACGATAGGAGGTCATTCGGCGAATTTATAAATCACCGATATCTGCGCGTGGGATCTCAGGGGGAGAGACGGATTTGCATTTTGAGATCCCTCTCGGGCGCAAACGTCCGGAGTCTGTGTTACTTGGCCCGTGTGGCGCTCACGTGAAAAGAATAATTTAGAATCGGTGCCGTGCATCAGTGTTAATCAACGTCGGTGCTCGTTGATACGCAAATTCGCGCGATGTGTCACTCGCGATAAGGCGATAATAGCAAAAGTCGGTCAGCTGCTACCGCTGAGGGGAGAGACGGCGAGAGGAGGAACGGCAGAAATGTTTACGAATGTCTCCAGGGTTGATCGATAATGGAGTGAAATGCGGGCGGCCTTCGCGCGCGGCTCATCCGAGAGGAGCGAATCCGCGGGAGCGGCTTCTGGACGCGGTCCAAAGTTACATCATTCGCGGGTTTGAGATATTTCGCGATAACGGCCCGCGGAATCGAGTCACCGGACGCGTTATTGGGTAACTAACGCCGTGCCTGACGGCGTGACGCGATCCGCTGGCATGCAAACCGCGACAGCGGTTTAATTTCGATGCACTTGAAATAGCGCACGTCGAAAGTTCTCCGCTATTTTCGCTTTATGGCAGCTGGGACCCCCGGCGTTCCTCACGGCGCGAGAGACTCCGACGAGCGGTAATTGCTAGAACGTTAGAATGGTTACAGTAATATGAACTTGGCCAAATAGCCGAGACCAATGGTATCTAAATATTAATTAATGTAAGTGGAGTTGACGTACTGACGGAGACAGACAGTTCGTTTAACCGACCATTTCGAAGACTGGCGCGACTCCAGGAGTATTTCTAAGGTTACCAAGGTTAAGACACACGGCTGTTCTAGGACCTCCAAATCAATGAGCCCACTTTAAAGTCAGCCTTGAAAATAGAGTCAATTTAAGGTTCCCTTCGCCGCAGGGAAGATTACAGATTGTATATGTATATTTTTAGCTGCCTTCTTCTCTCCACCAGCATCCCATAAATTCCCTTCGCCAAGGGTCGAGTCAACTTAAAAGCAGGCGAAATCTCTCTCTCTTTTTTATGTCAGTTATTTTTGAAATATATCTAATTGTTTGCTGAGGAAAATAATCCTAATTTTTCTAATAATTCGATATAAATATGACATTTTGGCAATTTTTAAAATATTTTTACATCTACACTTGTTAGTTAATAAATTTACTCATTTTTTTATTTCATTATTATTTATTTAATTTATACAGAAAGAAAGAAATAATTGCGTCTATTAATTTAATATTTCATAAAATCACCTTCTAGATTGGATCGGAATATTTCTTTTTTATGTCAATTATCCCTGATATATGTCAGATTAATTATTGCTAGCTAATTATGAGCGAAAATAATCCCGACTTATCGCAAAGTAATTTGGTTTTAACGATTTTTAATACATTATAGATTTTCACTTCTCGATTAAGAACTTTACTCGTTTTTTTTTTATCAATATGAAATCAAAATAAAAAAGGGGAGATTTTATCTATCAGTCTGATACATCGTAAAATTACTATCTACTTGATTGACTCTGGACCACCGTGCAAGCATCACCGATTGATCGTAATTCTTTCTTTGGCACAGGCCAATTTCGTTGCCGCCCAACTATCATCCGACGAGCACAAAAATCAAGCTATGGGGCGTGTTAGGTAACGCGATTCGCGTAACGCGTAATATTAAGCGGCCGTTTATCAGCGTTATTATCATCTACAAAGCGCTCTTGACCCGTTTAGCCCCATTAACAGTAAATTCATGATGTAGCCGCGGTTTGATCTTGCACACCTACAACGATTCCGCACGAATGTTAATTATTCACGCGAGTCTCCTTCGTGTCTGATTTGCGCATGATACGGTTTGAACCGCAATATAGTCTACAGACGCAAATAAGGAAGCGCATATCGTTTTCAGAAATACCTCATTTCCGCAGTTAGTCGTTATCCCATTTTTCGCATTACAGTTCTTTGTTACAATCTTCATAGTATTATTTATTTCACGTCATTTTTTATTTATTTCAAATAATATTATAATTTTATTTATTAATTCCCGATAGAAATAACAATTTTCTTTGACAAAGAGATTGCATTATCCAAGAACATCGCGTGAAAAGATATTTTTGTGAAAAGAATTTTGCCAATGCAATCTCAAAGACGTTGCGATACATGAGAAAACATAAAGGTAATCATCCATGAAAAAATTTGCAACATCATTGATGTCTTGGTTGCAACGAGTATCTTACGTTGAAAGTGGAGAAGCATACACAGGAGCCGGTACAGCTGTCGCGTATCGATTAATCGTGTTTTGCGTGACGTCAGATCCGAGATTGTGCGAAGAATACCGTCGACAGAAAGCTATGCAACCTTTATCGCCGCGCTTTATTATCGTGACCGACTTTTGGAATTCAAGTCGGTCGAATTTAAATAAGAAAAAGTTTCTCCGAACGCGCGGCTCTCCTTCTTCATAAATTATTCCACCTAGTTGACTGCCGAATACGAGTTAATTCATAGTTGGTGATCTGTAAATGGACGTCAGCTATTTATCAATTCTTTTGAAGGAGAAAATGAAAATTGTATTGTAAGTTTTGAAAAACAATAATATAATATTATTAATTAACGTATTAAAATAACATATGATACACAGAGAAAAATGTTTCTTTAGTTTTAATAAGTTTTGTTGAAATCAAAGAAATTTAATCATTAAAATAGTTCAGCCAAATTAATGTTTGAATTATCAAATATAACTGTTTAGCTTTCAAAAGACGTCTATATTTACTTAAAATATTTTTTTAAAGAAATAAATTTAGTCTATAAACTTAATAATCATTCCAAGTAATAAATTAATTAAAACAAACAAAGCTCTTATTTGAATCAAACGTATTTGAAGTACTATTTCAAAAAATAATTATTTCTCCATCAATCAATACTTAATTTTAATTTAATTTAACAAAATAATCAAGTTTTTATTCAATGAAATAACAATTTGTACAAAATAATGTTTTTTTTCGTGAAACAAATGTAAGTCAAATGTAATCACAAATGTTATTACATTTTTCTCGGTGTATAAAAATAGCACCGCGAACAAAGTTATATAATTGTACAGTTAACATGTTAAAAATGATTATCTCTCTACGTAAAATATGCATCATGAAAAATCGTGGACCGTTTCATTCACGAAGCTTGTATCACTCACGACGTGCTCAGCGATCGATGCCGAAGCGGCAGCGTGATGACGAGTGAGATCAGCGCGGCGAAGCCGCGCGTGGCGGTGCGAGTGACGCAGCCTCCCTGATTAAATGCAACGCGCGTCTCCGATTAGCCGGCCAGAGCGTGGTCTTTACATCATAATTATAGATTAAATTCCTCGAGCATCGCGTCAACTCGCCCGCGCGTTCATGCCACGCCATCGGATAGCAATGAATTAATCGCGTCTTTCACCGAACGATATTGCTTCACGTCAGGATGTTACTTCCGCGAGTCGTGCAGTTTTTAGCTAATTTTTTCATGTCACTGACGTCCGCCTGTCATCGGATCGACTGTATGATTCACTCGCGGCTGATACAACGGTTACGCGTGTATACTTTTAGATTATACGTCAACCGCCGATTGTCCTTCGAATTGTTACTCTTGCGAATCCTCGAGTCCTCTCTTTCCTTCGAAAAGAAGGATCCGCCGTTCGCCAGACGAGTATGCAGATTTCGATGGGAAACCAGAATCAGTCTCGGATCCTCGACGTTCAACACTCGTAGCTTCCGCATACGCTACACATTTGACTCATTTTCTCTCATCACATACCCAGTGAGAAATGGTTGGTCAAATCGATTCGATGCATTTTGTGTCGAAAAGGCATCATGACGACATCAATTCGATGTCTTTTTGATCATTTCTCACTGGGTATCATCGTATTTTTGTTTATTTATTTCCCACTGAAGAAGACTATAACTTTGAAGAAAAACTTTGTTGAAATAAAATTCAGGAAACCGCAAAGCGAAAATTCGTCGAAAGGACCAAATTTCAAAATTTCTATCGGCGATCGTTCGCCTATGCTAAATAGTCTGACGACGTTTGCATATATTCATAAGGCAGAGTGTATTCTGTAATCCCTGGCAGCAAACTGACTATCAAGCAGCGTGCCGCTAAACGCAATGACATAACATGATATCAATGTTCGCATCAACGTATACGACTGCGTAGAACAGGCACGCGTATCAACTTTCGCGCGTATCATTCTCTTTCGCGAAGGAGACTAGGCGTTACTTTCCGCGAAAAAGTTACGCATTAACATTCCGCACATTTTTCAATCTTTCTAATTAGTCCTAATTTAATTTCACGAAAATCCGAGAAAATTAATTCTAATTTTTTCAACTATTTGTATAAGGATAAGATAAGTAAATAGGTAAATACATGTAATTTCAGGATAACGAGGAAAGAACATAATAAAAAGTATGGATTTTGTAAGACAAGAAGGATAAATGTGATATAAGTATTGATATTAAGTATTGATATAAATTTTTTGGCTGTAAGATGAAGCGAATAAAATATCAACCAACTCTAATCTCTTCCTCTACTTTCCTTCCAGGTATCGTCGAAAATTTCTTTGATACACAGTGTGAGGCAGCGCCGGTGCATTTCTTTCCACATGGATTGCAGGGTAGAATCGCGATCGTCCCGAGGGAGGAAATCGAAGTGAGCGCGATCCGTCTATTTCTTTCGTGTAGGTATTTCTGAATGCGTTCGGGCATTCCGCTCTACCGGATATTGAAAAAATAAACAGGCCGACGTATAGAGCCCCCTGCTTTATATTCTGCCTCTGCTTATTTTTATGAGCCATACGAAAAGCGTATGAGCGGGAGAGAACGTATCAGAATTAAAAGATCTTCCCGCGATTCGCGCGTCTCTGCTCCTCTTTTTTTTTTTACAGCGGTGATGCTGCGCAAGACGCATCTCTCCTTTGTGCGCCCCGTTCTCGAGAATAAGCTCAAAGCAAATAACAACTGTAGCGGCCGGTTGGCTCGGATCAACGCGATCACGGGAGATTTTCACATCCCGCGGTCTCCTTCCTGGAAAAGAATCGCCCTCGAGTCTTTCTCTCTTTCCATCGGAAACGCGCATCGGGACGCTCTAATCATCGTACAGAAAGCTAATCAAGATTTATAGGCCGACGAGGCAAGTATCGCCGGCGGAACGGGCGCTATTATTGGCTTGCAACGTAGCAACGCCTCGTTAAAGAAGCGCGTTTCTGCCTGAGAGCTTTCAACCCACGCGAATGGTCATCGCTCTCAAATAGAGGATCCGAGCCGCCGCGCCGCGCCTGATCGGAAAGCCCGCCGCTACGGAGGCTCAACGCTCAACCTCTTGCGTCAATCCCGAGACGCGTGCCAGCCGATTCGCGCTACCTGTGTCTCGTTGGACGACGGAACGACCGGCGATAAATGTCACGTATGTGACACGGCGGAATTGCGTGAATCGCTCCGATTGTCACGCGAAACGTTTTACGCCCCGCATCGCGCTCCGCGCGTAATTCCGTCTGTCACCATTTTTTCCAAATGAAGGATTTATCGCGACGTTGACGACCGTGTCCGTCTCAACGAACTCTCTATTGGAATTCTACGAGCGAATCCGTCATGATGACGCTTGCACCAATTTTCAAGGGATATGTTTGTGAATTCGAAAACACATTATTTCATTTTATTTTATATGAGTCTATTTTTTTAACTTTAATTCTCCGAATATAGATACTTTTGATGAATTAAAGCAGGGATGATGTTACATTAATGCTAATCCAGTTTATTATTAGTTGCGAGGCTGTTTTCTCTTTCACACGTTTTAGACTTTATATAAACAGCCCGCTGGATTTTCTCTCGCTCGCTCCTCTCTTTTTAGCGTTGTAAAATAAATTTCACTCTCGCTTTCTTTAAAGTGTGTTTATTGCACGGCGCGCCGCGGTTATTCACGGCCCTACAAATTGTTAATACTAAAAATAGCGTGTACGTCATATCAAGCAGAAGGACAGGATGGATGCGCGTTACTGCCCCAAATTCCGCGGTATTATAGGTTGTTTGCGTTCGTATGCCTCGGAAAAGCATTCATTCCGAAATAGCTTGAAACTTGCGCGATATACATGTCACTTCACTGATCTGAGTGAATTTTTCAGAGATCTTCCCGCTTCTCGGATTTTCATATCGAAATAACGATAAATTTAATTAGCAATTAGACTTGCTCGTAGTACAAAGTTTCAGTGACATCAACGTGCTAAAATACATTACATTACCGGGTGCAATTTTGGGAAATGCAATTTAGCATCAAGAGCGTGTTTAAATCACGCGTCTGACACGCATCTCGTCCCGCGAACATTTATCAACGCCTCTCTAACATCGTAAACTGATTTATTGGACGCGATTAATAGCCATTCCCTAACAGCCGCTGAACGGCGGCGCCTATGATAACGGTAAGTCGCAATAAGCGCGTTCAGTTAATTTACAGCAATAAAGTATATCGATCTCGCAGCGTGTGTCAGTGCAATCTACGCGTTTATGATGATGGCCTGTGCTGTATGTGATAATTCTTAACTTCATTAACTGTTAACATACGCACCTTGCCGATATACTGACGGATTAAAAATTAGCTTTCTTCACGACACGTGTCCATGCGCGCGTGAATAAAAAATGTAAAATAAAATAAAATACGTAATTGTTCTTCAACGGTTTCTTCTCGACAGCATTTTTCATCTAGCGTTACTCCATTACTCCATTTTAGAATTACGGTTTAGATGTAATGATCGATCAAATGTCAGTGCTGCACACGTTGCAAGTAAATATAGCGATGACAATCTACATCAGCATCCGTCTTTAATTTCATCGTAAGCGGAAATCTATCCGGTAGCTGCGAAGCCTCCCACGTCATTTTAAGATCTCCAAGCTCGATAATTAGAAAAATTCCGTCGTATATTACTTTAGTCGATTAATTTCCGCGATACCGAAGCCTCATTAATGCGTGTAACGGATCGTTACTCGTCATTGCAATCATAATGACGCGATAATCATTCAATTATGTCTCGCGGGACACTTGTTAATGCGTGCCGACTGATGACTATCGGCAAATTGCGGACACGCCTGCATCGCACCGCGCTTCGCTGCCCGTATCGCGGTACCGATCTCTCCAAGAAGTGAATTACATGCGAGCGGCGTCTTGTCGAGGATTACGACGCATTACGTTGACGCATACGCGATTATGAAACTGACACCGTGTCGCGCATGTTCTATTCCGAAACGATCAGATTCCTTGTCTTTAGATTAACAGACGCTTTTGGCGAAGTGCGTTTCTCGTCGTTATCAATCTTTCACGCCGATTTTCGGACGAAATTGCGGCGAAATCTCCGCGAGTGCGCAACGAGACGTCTCATTGTTAGATCAACGCCGCGGCTAATCCGGTTCTCCAAATTGCCAGGCGCCGCGAATGTTCTCGATAAACATCGCAATAATACTAATAGTATTTTACCTCTCGGGGCCGGAGTCTGACCCACATCTCGCCCGTCTGATAACGACTTTTTCATTAACGCGGGATTTATCCGCGTCGCAGTCCGTCCATCAAAAGATGTTTACTTTCCGTCGCGACGCGCGTCGGGGAAGATTATTAATACGCTCGCTCGAAGTGGAACAGTAGTCGCCGGATAGGACTTCTTAGTCACCGTTTTGTTTTGATGATGCAACTGCATCGTGGGAGTTTTAATTACGCCCGTTAATTTCGCTACTGTGCTGACGACTTTGATTGCAGCGGCGGAAGAATCAGTGAAAGGCGCAGTTTACAAATTAATATCGAGTCTGCCGTTTAAGGAAACGAATTACTAGCGGAAAGAGCGTGATCTTCCTAAAGGAGAAACGTAAAGGACGTGGTATCAGTAACGCAATTTTATTTCATTTTTATCTCAAGCAAAAAGAACGAAATTATTGCAACTTATTAAAGTTACACATTTTATAGAAGATATTTTATTAAAACTAAAAGCAAGCTGATATCTCTGATAGACACTTTCAGAATAAAATATAAAAAATTTCCGTAAAAGTAAGTGTTTCAATAATTCACTGTTGGCTCTTATGTTTTTCAAGAAATGTCTGTAAAAGTTTTGCGAAACGCTGCGTGCCGAGTACGCTTCTACTAAAGCGTACGAAACGCAACGCAGATAGAATGTTGATTTTCAGAACGTTTTAAAAACTTTCGTATTTATCGCACGAGATGGAGATAAGTCCATGTCACACTACACGTGCGAAGGGAACTACACGGGGTGCCAAGGAATATTTGAAACATACTCGTGATACGCTCCATTTCATCAAGGTGACATTCCATCGCGTGGAGATAAGACACAATATGGTGAGGTCATAATTTGAAATTTTTACTTCACAAAGCCTACAATCTTATTTTTCATTCATCGCCGCCGCAATTTCCGAGGCGATCGAAAGTAACGCAAGAAAAGTTCCGGCGAATCTCTTAAATATCTTAAATAATCTCTTAAAAATCATCTCCGAAATCTTTCCCGAACCGAAAATCAATCTCTTTAAAGACTTTATCATCAAAATTAGGTCTGAGCCTTTCATAGCGCCGTGCAAGAGTGAATTACGCGTAAAGTTCTGCGCTAACGTCTTCCAGCAGCAGTGGTCGTTCGTCGCAGCCTTGTCGCATCGTATGACTTACACTCTGCAAGCTGGTTATAATTTATCTATCGCGTACGCACGGAGAAGTCAGCGCTATTAAAATAGCACTGCCGATGAAAGTTGCAATATTACCATACATGCGAGTAATCGGCGAGCGGAGCGACAAGGTTCGCGATTTATTAGAATGAAGAAGTTTAAAGGGCACGCGTGTGTGCGAATTTTCGAGATATTTCTCAGCGTGAATTTCTCGGCGCTCTTCGACGGACGAGATTTTCAGCGCTGCTGTTTTTTCTTCGTTTCATTTTATTTTATGTATACTTTTTTGTTTCACGCGTTTTATCGGACGAAACGTACACGCTCGCTCCTTCGCCGTTAATCGCCACGCGATATCCGTTGCATTGAGTTACGAAGCCCGTCGTGATATAAATTGCTCGGCTGTGCTAAAAATGTGACTCGATGATGCTTTCTTCTCGGGCTCGCAGATATAATGCGAGCACTGAGCGAGCCGTTATAAAAAAAAGAAGAGACTTGAAAAGAAATCTTGATCTTAGTCGGTCTTATTGTATCAATCCGAGGCTGTAAAGGACACTCATTTATCCGGGGGATAAACGAGAATTTATTCGATTTCTATTTGTTGACCTTGCGATCCCGATCACGATGGATCGATGCGTCGTCTTCTCCGGATTTGTACGTACAATTTGCGGATTAGGCAGATAATAACAGACAAATCGCTGTTTAAGTGATTGGTATTCCCATCGTTGCAGGTCGCGACATCGGGATATCATCACGCGTTCGTACTTGTCAAAGTTCGTCGGCGGATAATTCCCATGTTGTATTGTACATACACATGTATGTACGTGTCTCGCATTTTTTCTCGTCGCTGACTTCATCATTAAGACGAAACGATTCTAAGAACAGTCAATCTCAATCAATTTTTTTACATTAAACTGAACAAAAGAACTTCGATTGAACGAAATTGTTTGATTGTTCAAATGTGAGTATTTTAAGATCTGCATTAGTACAGATATAAGATTAACTGTTAATATTAAAAATTCCAAATTCCACTCATTAAACTTTAAGAATATCAATTTTTCAAAAATTCATGAATGTAATTATGCCCTTCTTTCCTAATATTTTTAGAAAACGTGAATAATGCGAGAATTATCGAGACAAAAATCTATTATAATAAAGAACGAAATAAAATTTAATATTTTTCCGCAATCACTTTGATATAAAAAAAATATGTCTGAAGAATGCGATCAAACGTATGCGAGCATACATTAATTTTTGTAACTGACGAGAATTTTTGAAAAAGAAGGTGAAGAAGAGAAATGATGCGATTATGCGCATTTCTTTTATTTCCTTCGCAAATTTCTTATTGACGAATGACATCAGCGTCTGATAGCGATTTGATAAGATATTCAAATTTATGTCTCTGTTCAGCAATCGCGAAAGAGAGAAAAACTGACGATCGTGAATGAAAGTAAGAGAAAAATGCAATTAGCGTTGTATTTTGAAGCTCATTTATTATCAATTTGTCTGATAAGAGAGTTTCATTAGTCACGTGTTGTAGTAAATTTAATTTCAGACATTGAGATTCGCAAATTACAGCTTTGGATATTAAATATTTTAATATTAAAAATCTTAAAAAGGAAACTGCTATTATTTGTACACAGTTTTTCTGCAGTTTAACGTAGTTATAATTTATGACTTTGTAACGATTTCTGTTTCCGTATAACTCGTACGACTCGCAAGACCAGTTGACAGCTATTTGTACAAATGGACAAATTCGAGCAATCTCTCACTTGTCACGGTCGCGCTCACTCTCGAGGAAAATTAGTAAAAGAAAAAAAGAAATCGATCGTGCGCAATTTACGGCGCCAATCAACAATCTACAACCACTTACTCGAGAACGGCGAGACTTGGTCTGGTCCAAATTGAGGACTATCTCCTTCGATGACCGTCGGTTCGCATGTGCCTCGTGCGGCCGGGAACGACTGCGAGATTGTGACGAGAGAAGAAAGGAGAAAAAGAAAATTAAAAAAAAAAATAATAATAATCGATATAAGAATCCGCGGGAAGAGGGCTCGGCTCGGCTCGAGACGTGGGATCGGCTCGCGATCGGGGAAGATCACGGGAGAGAGAGAAAGAGAACACAGCCGGTGCTGGCGGCTCGAAAGCGCGAGCCTAACTGACCCGCGGAGACGAGAGGTAAACGCAAGCTAAACTAAGTCTCGGTATCACAATTCGGTTCGAACCGCCACGCGAGGAGCGGAGAGCAGCGGCACGGCCGAGCGACATGCGTGAGACACGATCGGCATGGTCCACCACCCGCCGGATCTCCTTGCCACGGCGTCGTCTTCCGTCGTTCCCCGTCATCGCCGAGGATGACGAAGGCGCGGATGATGACGGGTCGCCGAAGGCGAACCCGCGAACGGCGCGCGTTATACCGTGGCCGCAAGATTACGAGGAAACCGCGTAATCTCGCTAGAATAAAATCGACGAAGGACGAAGGTGATATTTCCTGGGATTTTTCCGACGCGACGAATCACCCATGGCATGGACGTTATGTCGTAAAAAAAAAAAAAAACGATCTGCATTTTTATCTCAGAGATACCGTAAGATTTTTGGGAAGCTGCGGACCGGTTGCCTAAGCCTCTCGAAACGCCAACCCTAGGCCCTATAGGCGAAGCTATCCTATTTCTAGAACCAACAGGCGAACCTCTATCGCTATCGGGCACTTCTATACGAGGATACCAGGCAGCGTTTATCGTCTTTTCCGGCGCTAATCCCGTTTTTAGGAGTGCATATAATTAAGGTCAAGAATTGGGTACTCATTCGGCGTACTTGATCCCAGATGGGTGGTCAATCTCTCTATTGCCTCTTTCTCTCGTTCTTTCTCTCTCTATCGATAGACACGCGCGCTCGGCGACAAGATCGCTCTCGAAATTGCACTCGGGACCAACTGGGGAAAAAAAATCTATTCGAGAAGCTGGCGGATCTGGAGCACGAGTCTGACTGAGGGTCGGGTGTAATACCGAAATCTATATCGGTTTCATTTTGCCGACCGGATCTCCTGCGAGCGCACTTCCGACGGGATTCGTCATTGTCGAGACGCGTGCAAAGCCCGGCGATTATTCGGGGAGGATAAACTTTACGGTACGGATGTCGAAAAATCCACGCGCGCGTTTTCGCAAAGAAACGCCAACGAATTACTCAGAATCACTTTAAGCTTTCGATATCATCGCGCAAGGAATATCCCGCGATGCCTTGATAACGGAACGTCTTGCGAAAACAGGACAATGGGAGTCTTTTTGGATAAAAATAATTGCGGCGTTATTGCAAGTTGTGTTCTGATAATGGTTCTCTTACATCCAGCCTCTCCTAAGTTTCATTCAAACTTCGTTTAAACGCTAATAAAACTTTAAACGAATAAGTACGCGCGCCCGCTACGAGAAAATGCGAATGATGCAGATCGAGAATCGTTATCGTATTATGATTATGAATAGATTCGCGCGACTGAAATGTTGATACCTCGCACTGATAACAATGACGTTCGCGCGCAAACATCTCTAAATATAAAGGCAGATGAGCTTTTTCAAGCAAAAGCAGAGTATCGTTCGCGCCCGAAGAAAAAAATCAACACGGAGCATGTTTTCGCATTCCCGCCTCGTTCTTATTCTCGCGATCCAATTTCGAAGATCAAAATATTTAAGACGATTTCTCGCCTTCGCGCGAAAGCTTTCTAAATCGCGCTCGTAAACGATTCGCGCGATACGCGAAAATACCGGGGCGCTTATCGAATTTCTACGGTTGTCACGTCGACGAACGATTGTGATAACGGATAATATAACGCCCGGCGGCTTAATTGACGATGACGAATTCACCGAGAATGCTGGCAAACGGGCACTAATGTAAATAAACCGACCGCGCGAATCGCAAAGAGTCGCGACGACTTCGATCGGAGCGCGAGGGAAAATCCATCGAACGGTAAGGATGCATACCGCGAAGGATTGAGAATTAATTAATTATCACGAGCGTGCAAACGTCGCCGATTAAAGCCGGTGAACGTGCGCGAAGCTATTTATAATGATTGACTGTCCGGTCTTAATTATTCATTGTTTCGGATCGACATTGAGTAAAAGAAGGAAGATGTTAATACATGGAAATTGCCGCGAGGCAAATCGCTAATGATGCAAATTGATGCGACATGATGCGGCTGTAACGTTTAAATCTCCTCGATGTTTTATCAGGAATTTCTCGTAGCGTAAGCGAAATCTGAGAATGAAACTTCTCACAAGTTAATAAAACGTTCGCGGGCACCGGTCCTTTCGTTCATTACCATCTACACACGAAGCGGGAAGCACGTAGTTCTAGAAATATTTAATACTCGGCAAAAATGAAGAAGAAAAAAAACGCTGGTATCGTCTGTGAAATTTCAAACGGTAATCCATGAGTAAAGTAAAAGAAAAAAAAAGGTAACAAAAAATTGGGCTCGTCCGGGATTTGAACCCGGGACCTCTCGCACCCTAAGCGAGAATCATACCCCTAGACCAACGAGCCACTTCATACGAGGTCGTATTTCCAGAACGTATATAACTGAAGTCCTTGTGCTCCATTTATTGGAATATTAAATTTTATTATTTAAAGGTGTATAATCTTTACGTGTCATTTGTTAAGCTACACTAATCGTCTTTTATCAATTAAATATCCTCTCTTCGCATCTTAAGAAGAAAGCAGCATCAATAGAACGTATCTTAAGCAATTGCTTATCAGCCTCGGTATAATTAACGATTATCTTGCGCGATTATCTTCGATCGACATGTATAAACTGCATGTCGTCCTCTTGTCCGCTGTTAATTACGCAACAAGATAAAATCGAGATAAGATCGCTCCGGTGGAACTCTTCCTCGCGAATCGGAGGGATCGTCGAGAAACGCCGGCGGCGATTCTCATTCCGCGTTTCTGATTGTGCTAACGTTAATTGCAGAGCTCTGTTTTTCGTCTTCTGCCTCTGTCATGCCAATCCGGAAACTCGTCCTGAAAAACATCCATTTAATTCGCTTATAATAACACGGTGCGCGGTCAAGTTCGCAACATAATTTCGTTTCCGCCGTCGTTCCCGCAATCGAGAAGTTCATAAAACACTCACGAAATTTACGCAGCACAATAAACATAATACAGAAGTCGAAGTTGATGTGATTCCAACAAGTTAAATTTTCCACGCCGCCTAAGAAAGCAAACTTGGCTCCTCCCGGCCAGTTAAACTGACCATTTACTCGAGAAGAAAAAACGAATAAAATCAACGAAGTTACGAGGCGATACCAAAATCAGGGAATTTATAAAAAAATAGATTTTATTAATTTGAAAGCATTAGTTATAGCGGCGAAAACTCAATTTCAATCCCTGGAAGCGAGCACTTTTTTTTTCTTCTCTTTCTCTCCGTTTTTTCTCGGCGTCAGTGCGCGTCACGTATATATTTCTCATTTCAACGCGACTTCAAATTCTCATTTCCCTTCAGTCAGTCGTTTGTTTAACGCGCGTACCCATATTTCACTTTGATTATGTTACACCTCGTTCCGGAGCGACAAGCAGCAGCTTGCAGCATTCGCGCGCGCGTTCATATATTTCAATCTCATAAATAGATCGACCGCTTCGTCTTCTTTTCGCCGTGTTGCAAGTTAATGTAACGCCCCTGAAAATGTGGGTCGCGCATACAGCGGGAGGATCGTTTTGAAGTATCCATAAATTTTTGCCGATGTAGTATATATGTATATATATAGGTACTCGGGTCGTGACAGAACATTCTTGCGGAAAGAATTATGACCTTCGCAGCCTTCAAAATGCTCGTGCGTTTCGAGCACCGTGATAAACCGAACGATTATTTTTACTACCGATAAATCATTATATACTTTTACGTAAACCAGATTTCTTTTTATATAAATAAAAAATTGTTTATTAGAAACATGTTACTTGATATCGAGATCCTTATATCCACATATTAGAGAAGGAATATTATTCAGGCGCCGTGGCTTAGTTGGTTAAAGCGCCTGTCTAGTAAACAGGAGATCGAGGGTTCGAATCCCTCCGGGGCCTATATCACGAAGGAGGATCCTGGGTGATTTTTTTTTATCTTTTTTTCCTGCATCTAATTTTACCATTCTCGAAGTGCGCGCGATTATAGATCGTTTTTTTACTAAATTATGTTTTCTATATTTGAAATAAATATATAATCAGATGTAGAAAGAAAGAAAGAAAATTAAGGTATATATGTAGTTTGAAAAAACAAATTTTGTATCAATCCTCTCTTTCTCTCTGTCTTTCCTAGTAGCAATAATGATGATACACTAATTAAATATCGGATATCGATATATTGGAGATATTGGAGATATAATAGAATCTATGTTGTGTAATGTAAAATCAATGTTAGTTATAAATTAAATGAAAATGTTAATCTTGTACATCATAATAAAATCAATATTGGCTAAAGACAGATTCTAACTTTCGCCAGCATTATATATATATTCTCTCTTTCTCTCTCACTCTCAAGGATTCCCGTAACGGAACAAATGTCTCCATAATAATTTCGCAAGAAGCAACGATTTCTTGTCGACATATTGACACTGCCAACAATGTGGATTTTTTTATTAAACACATTTCTATGAATCTGCTATTTTATTGTTCTGGGGTATTTGATAAGGTAACCATCGTGCATTAAGATTTATAAAACTCCACTGAGATCGTAATGAGATTGTAGACTGAACTCGGCTCGGTGAAGGCACATTCGAATTCGCCAATGGCATTCGTTCTGTCCTAGACCGTCGGCGCAATAATAGAATCTAATTTCCTGCTCAAGGTATTGTACGTTCGCGTACGCCCGGTTCCCGGTAAACTCGGGATATAAACGCGGCCTACGGTTCATAAGCCGTTATTTATAACCGCTTAACGCGTAAGATCAATTGCGGCATTGCGGGTGTCTAAAGGCATTCGGGGGGTCTAAATTAAAGCGCGGTCATCGCTCAGGTATGTGCGAAAATTCGCTCGCGGCTTTCCAGTCGAGCGAACGAAAGAGAGCTGCGCGACGTATATATTAGGGATTAAAGCGATCACGGAGATCGAGACAATTTGCATCAGGGCGCGATTGCATCTCGTCGGCGATACCAACGTTTTGCAATCCGCCGCTTATCGATCCGTTCTCTAACTCGGAGTTATTGAAATCTCGCCGTTACGATACGCGCGCGAGAGACGAGACACGCCTAAACGCTGTTAGCCGTTTTCCGTTACACTGTCGACAGTCCCTCGCAAACCTTGCGCTCTTTAAGAGACTGTATGAGAGCGATGACCCGCGCGACACGAGATAACTGATCTTCACCGTGACTTATAAATCTGTCAACCTCAATTCCGCACCTCGCTCCGCTGGAAAATAGAGCGTACGCTTGCATAAATTAGAGCGCGATCGCCTTTAAATGATAATGTCGATTTTATCGAGGCGGCGCGATTAATTTATTTCAACGCGGGAAGCAATGCCGTTAAATTTATTTTTATTATTGTTATTTAATTTGCCACGCAGCTACATAGAGAAAAACGTTTCATTTATACTAAATTAAAATGTTTCTTTGACTAAAAAAACATTATTTTGCACAGAACATTATTTTGTACAAAATATTATTTCGTTGAATAAAAATTTAATTGTTTCGTTGTATTAAATCATATTTAATGAAAAAATTATTATTATTTAAAATAGTAATTTAAATACGTATGATTCAAATAAGGGCGTTATTTATTTCAATTAACTCATTACCTGAAATGATCATTAATTGCAATTGTATTTGCTAGGTCAAATATTAATTTTGGTTGGATTATTCTAACGATTAAATTTCTTTGACTTTAAACAAAATTTATTAAAACATCTTTCTCTATGTACAGAGTATATTCGATGCATTTATTATTTCTTTGCTACAATTGACCGATTAATGTTTCGTGAATTTATCAACACGTGCCCTATCAACGAAATTAGAGTCACAATTCTTGTCTCGCGGCTTTCGGCACAGGATCCTGCTAAGCCGCAAAAACAGGATTTCCTACCGAATTCCCCTTTGGCCCCTGACGATTAATTCTTTCCGCCGTCAAATTTGCGGATCCTTTTGCGGTTTTGCGTTTCATAAAAATTCCGGCCGGCTATTCACGATAAAGAAGGGCAATGTATGCGTTATGTAATTAAAAAATGGACAATAAAAGACGCAGTGGTGTAAACTGAATTGATCGAATTTCATTATAAGTCCAAAAGCAAGAGCTGTTTTAAAGGCCCGTTTAATCGATAATCGACTGCGGTATCCTGGCAACCGAACAGACGCGTTTATCAATATCGGCGGCTATCGGTTGCACTTGCAACACGGTGCCGCACATTCGATATGCGAGAGCCCATCTCCTCTACAAGTACTTAAACATCGCAAGTGAAGTGTTTGTAAACGATGGGTAATACCGAGAGCAATGTTACGAGCGGCGTGAAGAAACAAACGGATACGTCGTCCATCCAGCTTTATAAACTAGTCGACTTGAAGGGTGAGCGAAATAAACACACATACACACATGGATACAGGCCACAATTTATTCAACTCTCACAATTAAAAATCGGCGAGTTCGATTATCGTAAAATAATTAGAAACGATTGACGGAAATTGATTGAACTGATTCGCCGACATATTAATGCGAGTCGATTTGTGTTACATCCACTTGGTGGATTTTATATTCGGAATATACGAGACCGAAAAAAATGAAAGTGGAAACGTCGTCGATTTCTATCGCGCGTTTCACGTTGTCAGCGCATATTGGCCGCGCTCGACGAAAGCTTGGCTTTTGACGCGGCTTGCGCGATTTGTAGCGATGAAGGATACGACACGCCGGGCAAAACAAAGGCACATAAATAGAGTTCGGCGGAGCAAATTCAACAACATGTCAAATGTTCTCGCGGTTTTGCGAGAAGACCCGTCGTTAAAGCCGACGACTTTCTTCGTTTGTCATTAATTTACGGCAACTAACGAGAATGAGAGATCACTGTCACTGATAACGATCGCGTCGTAAAAATCGGGCGACACGTGAGGGAACGTGAATGAAAATTTCGGGATTATAACGTGACGATCACGTTTTCGCGACGGAAAGATCCGCGATTAGACTCCGTGAATATTGTTTATCATCACTTTCTCCTCGTTCGACGTCGTGGGCTCGTCCAGGTTGTCCATCATCTCCGTATTCTCCGTGCTGAAGGGGGGCTGCATGTTATACTTTCCTATCTCGGCCTCGAACAGGATGTTGTTTATCTGATGCTGCGCGACGAGTCTCGCACGCACGTCCGTAATGTTCTTCAGCCGAATTGCGACGTGCTCGGCAAAAACTGTGAATTCGTCGCGACCTGACGAAATCTCCTGAAATCGTGGAAAGAAAAAGTCATGTGACGTCGACGAGATTTTACAAGCGGATCGTGCAGATCGAAAGTCTTCGACGTGGCGGGAGGGGGAAGAGAGAGGACTGGAGAGTTCCTCCTGTCGCATTATATAATAATGCACTAACGTTACATTACAATTTTTCTGATATAACATTAATTTAAGTCATAATACAAGAAAGATTGAAATGTACCTGCGACTTCCAATTAGGAGCGGGCGCGGGAGTCTAAAAGGAAGACATCAAATTAATTAAATGTACGTGATTCTATATCGCGGCGCGTGCACAGAGAAAAATATTTCCTTGGATTTAATAAATTTGATTCAAGTCAGAAAGATTTAATCAATAGAGATCCAATCAAACTAATGTCTGAACTAACAAGTGTAAATAAAATGTTTAATTTAAAAAGAAACATATATGTTTACTTTAAATGAAATATTTTTCGAAAGGATTTCGCTTTTTCATTGACTTAGATAAATATGAGCTTAATGATCATTCCAAGTACGTTAATTAAAACAAACATCATATTTAAAATAATATTGTAAATAATAGTAATTTTGTGTAAAAAAAATGTGATTCAATGCAACAATCAAGTTTATATTCAATGTTCTGTATAAAATAATTCTGTATAAATAATGTTCTGTATAAAATGCCTTTTTTTAGTAAACACAAATATAAGACAAAAAACCACATATATAAAAAAATGTTTTTTTCTGTAATAATATTACTTTAAAAAATTAATTGGCAAATAAAATTGTTGCAATGATCACAATTTAATTATTAAAACTTTCTTCCTCAGTCACAAAGGTGTATGTTATATTTGCTTTATTCGTAAATATACTGTCGTTAATTATGCGCTAACTATACGCAAGCGAGTCGCGGTGTTATTCGCGAGAGCTCTCTGGCGCACCTGCTTCTCCACGTTCGGCGTCTCGCGATTGATTCGCACCAATCGTCCTTTATTCAGAAATGTTAGGGCCTCGTAAGCGAACCACTTGGGCTTGACGTTGCTGCCAGGATCGGCCTTCAGCCTGCGTTTCGCGTACGCTTTGTGGACCGACATGAAATGCGTCTTCAGGCTCTTCAGTTTCCTCTCCACCGTCATCACGTCGCATCCGAGCTGAGAGCAAGTCCCAATGAGATAAGAGCGTGGCCGTGTGCATCTTTTTCTTTTTTTTTTTTATGTATTTGTTTTTCATCGCGCTCGCGCGAACGAATCCCGAATGGCGAGTCGCGGGAGCGTTATGTAATCCCGACAATAAATAAGTGAAGCGTGAATTCTTCTTGCACGGACTGTTACGCAAATGCGTTTCTATTCAAGACAAGAATTCGCTTTCCGTTACGACGGCACGACCGCGTGTGGCCCGTGCGCTCGCGATGCGCCAGCATTGCGCAACGCTTTGCGCAAGTGTTGGACGCGCGCGTCTGGAATATACTCCCCAAGATATTTTTCACCCAGCGGTGCTTCTGGCGCGTGGCGCGCAACGTGCGTGCAACGCGTGTTGCGTGATACGTACAACGCAGATGTAGAAAGCGGCCGAGAAGAAACGCTTTTTTCGTTAATTAAAAAATTATCGATCTACTTATTGTTAGTTCTAAACTCACGATTCGGCGGAATGCCGTTTCGATACATTAAAAAAAAAATATCCTAGTGAACACAAAGTAACAGTATTATAACGTCAGTTATAATTTCGTACTCAACAATATAGCTACAATGTAACATGTCTTATACATAACAGTTATATTGTTGAGTACGAAATTATAACATCGATGTTATATTACTATTTCTTTGTGTTTACTGGGATTGAACTTTCTACGTGTACAGTGGAGCAAAGAAAAAATAAATTTCCACGATATCCGGATCGATTTTCGCGATGCTGAAATTTAAAGAAACATCTATGCCGAGTAAAAAAAAAAACCTGAACACGCATATAGCAACGCGCATATAGCAATGTTTGTCACGACCGCGTGCCAGTTTACAATCCGCGCTGCAGCGTGACTCCGTCTCGCACCTCTTCGGCGATCTCCTTCCACGCGTAGATTCTCTTGCTGCGATCGGTGTAGTCCGGCGCATTGTGGTCCCAGAGGAGCCGCCTCGCGCGATACGCACCGATCAGCATCAATATCGTCTCCTGCCTCCACTGCGCCATGATGCCGCCGTATTGGTCGCACTGTGCCACGTCTAATCACTGACAGCAACCGCGGCGGCGATTCCGGCCGCTCGCTCTTCCCACAGACTTGCGCCAGCAATTGCCGCGATACTTGCTCCAGACTGTACAAGATGGCGTTGCATGTGCTTTGATGTGCCGACGACCCCTCCGCTTCTCTTCCGCGCGCCCCCTCCTCCCCCTTAAATTTCGCACGCGATATCGAAGTCGATGAGGTTTCGGGAAAGTAGGGGGAGGGGGGAGGCAAAAAATCACCCGTGCTCCATTTTTTTGCCTTTCGTTTCTCTATGCGCCGGAAGATATCTTTCGAGATAGAGGATCTTTTTTTTTCTTTGAAGGAATGAGATTATCTATTTAAATTAAAAACTATAAACAGTATATTAAAAATAAAAAATATAACGACTGTGTGGTATATTGTGTACTTCATATCGCTTAAAATACAGATGAGATATCGAAAGGTATTCAATGTGTGTATAAGTTCCCTATTTTGGTTTCTTCCATGCAGTTTGATAGTGCTTATCAACTGCGTGGCGCTTAAACGTCCTCGAAGTTTTTTTCCTTCATTATTTTTAGCTCCACTTATAAAATCCTCATTAGATCGTCTGGATCAATATAATAATTATAATTGACTCGTTGCTCAAGTATCTATAATTACATTTATATATCCTTTCATTAAATAAAAATTAATTTTTTATATTTTAACTCTTTCCATCGTTGTTCCATTGTTGTTATAAATTTATATTTAATTCCTTACAATACTTTAATTGAATTTGTTTTACAGGACATAGACTAGAAGATCGTGATTTCATGCTTTTAGTCCAAAGTACAATCGACTTGATTTTCATTCTTAGAATCAGCACATCGTCAGGTCGTTGATTCGCATAAACTCTGAGTTTTCAAATTGTAACGTAATACATAGAAAGCTGAGCAATGCGAAATGATATTTGATGAACAGCTAGATCGACGTGATAACTTTGGAAATGAATGAACCGCAATTTCTCATCGTCTCTTTTTTGCCGAACGTAAATTAAATGATCGAACTTTATTAAAAATCCGCATCAAAATGAAGGCCCTAATCAAAAGTTGATTTATTGAAATGATAATCAATTATGCGATCCAACGAAGGAAAAAAAGGAAACGATTTTTTTGCTTGCATAACGTTTTGCGTGTTCTGACATCACGAGCCGACAGGTTGCGTCTAATCGGCGGCGCGTAACGTAATTGCGCGTGTTGTTTTTAGTCAAGACGCGGGGAGGGAAAAACACGTCGAGGGCTTCGCGATCGTGAAAATAGGGATGCCGTCATGAGGCGCGCACGTTCCTGGCGACGTGGAATTGACGCCAATCGGAGATAACCGGAGGGCCGCGAGGGCCGCGGGCACTCTCTTTCTCTCTCTCTCTCTCTCTCGCTCTCCGCTCTCTTCCGCCTCGCGCTCGTATTTATTGTCCGTGAGTCAGCGCACCGATTCCGACGGTGACGGCCGGAGTGCTAATGCCCGATATAATGGCTCTCGAGCACTCGGGCACGATCCAAATACTTGCACTCGTGACGCAACGCGCGGTCCACGTGCCGCCCGCGATTGCGCGACCGCCGCGGTGACGTGACCGCGAATCGCCGCGCGGACCTTCTTGAGTCGCTGGCACGGGCTTTCGGAATTTGCGCCGACTTTCCGCGGGAATTTCCCGCGTTCGCCAATTCCACGCGCGGCGTCCCTTATTTCTCTGAATCAAAGTTGGAATTTCTTTCTTCTACTTTTGCTTTTCATTTTGAGAAGCGATCTTTTTACTCCCTCGTCGTTCTACTCTTTCTTATCGAAACGTCGACCGTACCGCGAAGTCAAATATTTATCTATCTACCGTTGCAGGCGGCGGATTGTTGGTGGATATGATGAAAAGAGCCACGCAGACCAAGCAGTTTGCGGAGTTGGATCACGCGTTGAGAACCAAGGTCGAGCCGTTTCTGTACAATAAGGGCAAAGGCAAATGGTTACCCGTGGATAAATTGGTCCTCTTACGAAACAAAGATCGTCCGCGGCATAAAATGGTACGCTGTCACTCTCGATCGTTATATCGTTGCTTTGAATAATCTTATCGCCTTACATAGCTGCCACCCTTAAAAGCCATGGAAAATCCAGCGGATTATGACATCGATAAGGACATGGGTGATGAGGATGTTGATGAAACTAAAATAGGTAATATCGCATATGAAATTTAACTTTATCGTAATTATTGTCGAGTTACGTAGAAATATTTCTACGGCCGTTTTAAATTACAATCTACGGAGTTACCGATAACGCTGTATAATAATTTGTCTGACAAATTTTTCTTGGCAGATAAGAGCAAATATAGATTTGTGTGTTGGAATATGAGCGACAGAGGTGCCGTCGGAGAAACTATTTTACATTTATGCATGTTAAATTCGACTGCCATCCACGCCGATTTGGCGAGACGACTGTTGCGCTTCTACCCGAAGCTTATACATGATATTTATCTATGCGATGAATATTACGGTAAGTTTGAGTTCTCCTGCGATTGTTATGAAACACGTGATGATCGTCGATTTTGAAATGGATTGAATGTTATAATTTAAATTAAAGCTGTTATTGCTATCTCGAGGCAACGTAGAATACTCGTGGAATATCCATTGCCGATAAATTCCTCGATAAGCAATGCCGTTAAATTATCTATTCATAAAGTATCGTTTGCGTAATAGAAAATTAGCATTTCCAAGGTAAAGCATTTATTCCCAGCGGGACTCTCGCGATTTTTATTCTTTTCTAATCGAGTTTCTTTGAATTCAGATCATGTAATCTAGTGATCTATCGCGCAACGGAACGCATTATTGTAAAAATATTATTGCAAATTGTATACATATGCGATCCATGTAAGATACGGATCTGATATATATGAATATGTACATATCTGCGCCATATTTTCCGATACTGCTGTCAAATATTATAATAAACTATCATCTTCCATAAAATTCATTCTCTTTTCGCGCCGTAGCTTATTACTTCATCGTTTCTCTGAAAGTTAGCATTTATTGCTATACTTATTTTCCTCAACTTTCAACTTTATAATTTAACGATTTATGCTTTCGGATTCAGGGGAAAATGTCTTGCACATCGCTATCGTGAACGAGGATCCATCGATGGTCAAGTTCCTTCTCGACAGCGGGGCGGATGATCCGCGCATCATCCACGAGAGGTGCTTCGGCACTTTCATGTGTCCAGAAGACCAGAAGGCGTCGAGGTTTGACAGTTTGGACCACGAGTGGGTATGCGTCACGCCGGAGACTGATTACAGCGGGTGCGCTACCATTTTTCTCAAAAACGACATTAGATTATCCTTTCGCTAGATTGTTTCTTGTTTAATTACTAAAAAAAGATTCCATTGTGATAATTAAACTGTTAGGACATTCCTTTTGAGTGTAAACGTGACCTAGTATTGCGAATTAAATTCCGCCGAATATGCAGGCTGAATAAACAGGCTCGTCCATCAGAGATTTTAATGAAGCTCGTCAAATACGATGTCGAGAATAATGTAGTCTTATATGTTCAATTCGATAAAGTTGGACGATCTATTTTTCCTTATTTTATCATGTCCGTAGCTACGTGTACTGGGGAGAGTATCCGTTGAGTTTCGCCGCGTGTCTCGGTCAGGAAGAATGTTACAGGCTTATATTAGCCAGAGGCGCGGATCCTGATAAGCAGGATACGAATGGAAACACCGTGTTGCATATGCTTGTGATATACGAGAAATTGGCGAGTATTATACTCTCGATACTTTTCAGACTTCTTTCAGAAAATAATGTCTCAATAATTGACTCAACAATACCTATCTAAAAATGGTAAAGACAAGCTACTTGTTTATACTAAAAGAAAAAAAGAGATGCTGTAAATAATTTCGAGAATATAAAATTTGTTATTCATCTTCGATTTAATCTCAGGCCACGTTCGACATGGCCTACGAAGTAGGGGCTTCTCTCGACCTAAGAAACGTCCAACACCTGACTCCGTTGACCTTATCGGCAAAGTTGGCCAGAGTCGAAATGTTCTTTCACATTTTGAACATCGATAGGGAGATATACTGGCAAATTGGTAGCATAACTTGCGCAGCCTATCCTTTATCGCAAATAGATACGATCGACGTTAATACGGGGACAATCAACAACAATTCTGCCCTGAATCTCGTTGTCTTCGGCGTAAGTCAATGGATTACGCTAATTACGTTATTATTAGAGCACGATATGTTTCACGATGATTGTAGGATAAAGATGAACATTTAGAGTTAATGGACGGTGTGTTACTCGATCTTTTAAACGCCAAGTGGAATACCTTCGTTAAATCCCGGTGCGTATAAAAGAGAGAATAATCTTCTATCTGTATTTCGCTTTTGTTAACAATTAAATACATGAATGCTAATTTCTCGATTAAATAAAAAAATGTAATTATAAGCGATTATAAAAAGTTGTGAGACTTTTTAAATTTTTAGATTCTACCGTCAATTCTTCCTCTTCTGCTTCTACTTTGTCCTGTCGCTGATTAGCTTTACTCTTCGCCCTGGCCCGTCGATCGTAGAAACAGATGAAAACGCCAACGACACGTTGACGAGAACGAATTCCTCCAACATAACGGACTCCACGATTCTTAAATCCCTCCAAAACTCGGATCTATCGGAGTTGCTTACGAATAGCCTCGTGGCGGCTTTTACCTCGAATCTTAAATCATCCTTAAACATGACGCAGGAATCGTTGGAGAAGATCCAGCTGCAAGTAACATTAAACATCACATCGGCCCTGAAGAATATTTTACTCTTGACGCAGAGTGAAAACGAAGGCATTCTGGATTCTCCTGACGAGGCAGCCATTCATACGTTATGGTATACGGATAGCCCTCCAAATGTGTCGGACTATTTTACGGATACGTACAACAAAACCGATACAAATTCGACTGCCAAGACGATCATCGATGACACTACGCTATTAAAATTTAATCACGATTACTGGTATGTTAAAATATAATATTACAAAAGATTTAAAAGTTATTAATGAAATAAGAAATATTATAATTTTAAATATTTTTTCTACAAACTCGACTTATATTTTTTACCTAAGATTTTTTATATATGTATATATATGTGTATTTTATAGAATAAATATTTATTTGACAGGTGGAACGATCTCACGGAGGAGTGCAGGCTGATGCAGCTAACAGAAACGGATGCAAAGATTCGTTTAACTGCGGAAATTGTTATGTTCTTCGCAGCAGTGCTTTACATCTTGGCTGCATTGCGGGAAGCGAGATTCTTAGGTCTTAACATGTTCATCGAAAATCTCGTAAGAATCAGTTAAGGCGTTCTCAATAATGCAAACGATAATTGGACTAGGAGACGACTAATAAAAATTGATTTTATTTTCCAAACCTTCGTGACTATGAGCTGCCTCAATAATTCTCGAATTTTCAAGCCACATATCTCTGTCGTAGCAAATTATAAATTGAATACTATATGAATAAGGAATATATGAACGAATTGATTCACGTTTATAACGAAAACCGCGAAAACTGTTAACGCGAGCGCGGTTTTCAGATGACGGCGCCGTCGCGCGTGATGTTTCTATTCTCGTGCTGCATCCTGATGCTGTTCCCGTTTCTGCGATTTTCTTGCGCCGATGAAGTCGAAGACATGCTGGCGGTTGTGGTGATGCTGACGACGGCGCCGTATTTTCTATTTTTCTGCCGGGGCTTCAAAACGGTCGGGCCGTTCGTCGTGATGATTTACAGAATGATCATGGGCGACCTTCTCCGATTCGTCTCCATCTACCTCGTCTTCGTCATGGGATTCTCTCAAGGTAACGCTTGGGTGGCGTTTCGAGAAGAAGAAAGAGGAATTCTCATATTTGTTCCTTTGATTTCGCGTGACAGCTGTTTCATTTAGTTTTATGAATGAGGCTCGTTTACCAGGTACAATAAACGGACAACCTTGTTGTCGATTATCGCAATTGATAATCAAAGCTGAAGAGACATAATGGCACGTGTAACGGACGAGAGACATCATCAATTTCGCCGGTGACACGCCAGCGGCGATCGGCCGGTGCCTTATTCTATTGATTCCCAACAATTGTTAATTAGCCGCTGGTATAACGGCATCGGGCGCGCGTACGTCGTGTGATCTAATCGACGGTTTTACTGGATGCTGCAACGCGACATTGACACACATCGGCCCCGATCGCCGAAGGTCTCTCACGAGACGAACGGCGGGGAAGAAAGATCGCAGAAGGAGGCGCCACGCCGAGAAGATCGCGAGATACGTTAAATGGTGCGACACGCACCGTTATGCAACCAGCAGCGTGGCCGCAACGCTACGTGCCATTGTGTCGTACTTTTCGCAAACAAGTGGCGCGATGTCGTCGCCGCTTCAATGGACCATCTGTTCCCGACTCCCGTGCGGATAAGATTCCCTCGAGACGTTCTCAATGGAAAATCTTCAATGGAAAATAGATCGATACGTCATCCCGTAGTCGATCAACTACACAGGGAAAAATGTTTCTTTAATCAATTTTGTTGAAATTAAAGAAATTTAATCGTTGAACTAGTCCAATCAAACTAATGTTTGACTTTCAAGAAACGTACACGTATGTATTTACGTTTCTTGAGTTATTATTCGCAAAATAATGTTTTTATTCAATGAAACAAGTTTTTACTTAACGAAATAATATTTTGTATAAAACAATGTTTTTTTTTCCTAGTGAAACAAATATGTATAAGTCAGACAAACACATGTATTAAATGTAAAGAAATATTTTTCTCTGTGTAAGATGAGATCTTTATGGACATGTGTAAAATATTTCCGCGACGACTTCTTTTAGCATGTATTGCGATGTAACGACGCATCATTATAATAGAGGTCGAATTTCTTTGCAGCGTATTATATCATATTCTTGTCGTTTGACAACCCGAACACTCCGGAGGGTATCGACGACTCGATGACGAATCCGATGCCGTCGCCGATGGAAAGCATCATGGCAATGTTCCTGATGAGCATGACGAATTTCGGCGATTATTTCGGCGCGTTCGACAGAACCGAACATGAATTCGAAGCCAAGGTATCTCGTTAATTGCGCATCGAAGGACTGTATTGAATCGCACAAAAATGAACTCGGAATTCACAGATAGAGATAAACTGATTCCTTCATTTATGTTTAAATCGTTAGAAGTAAGAGTACACGTGACAAATCATATATTTGACAAAAACTTCTATTTCTAAACAATATAAATTTTTCAGTAGATTTTATGCAATCTTGCCCTTTAAGTAATTTTCATTTTTTAAAAATTGAAGGGAGGATTCGCCTATTCATATAGAACAAGGCTGCATCATTAACTCAATTTCAAAATGTCACATGTTCCCTTTCTCGCGGGTTCAATTGACGTTCACATTTCACGACAATTAGATAATTCACTCGCCCACGCCCCGAGCAAAAGAACATCATATGCAATCTCTACTAATTGCAGCTGCTGTTCGTGTTGTACATGGGGATCGTGGCGATCCTGCTCGTAAACATGTTAATTGCTATGATGGGCAACACGTACCAGAAGATCGCCGAAACCAGGAACGAATGGCAACGGCAAGTACGTCGTAAACATATCCCATACCGCGATGTATCAGGGACGGTCTGCGTTGAATTTGCCACTCTGGCTGCGTGTTTGATATTTTAAATATAAACAAATACATTATAAAAATATTTCATAATATCCATCGATTGTTACGTAATTAATAATTATAGAGCAGTCATTGCGTCGTGTATCATCGATAACACACAGAAATGATTTTAAAGTTAAATAAATGTAATTTCTAGTACATATACAACATATAATAAATGTGCTAACGTGGACCATCAGTGGTACGCGGCCTGAATAAAATTAAGCTCCGTGCAGGCGTTGATTTTGTTTCGTGTGTGTTAGTGGGCGCGCATAGTTTTAGTCGTGGAGAGAGGCGTGAGTCCCTCTGAAAGACTAAAAAAATTGACGGATTATTCTCAACCCATGTCCGACGGTCGTCGAGCGTTGGTTCTTCGATTACACCAAACTGTGAGTATATCGTAAACTCGTGTTCGGAACAAACGGATCTTCCATGTCGACGGTATCGATTTTAGGAAGAGGACAAAGAGGAGATGAAAGAGATACTCGAGATGAAGAGGACCCACGAGAGATTGCTGAAGAAAAGACAGGATAGAATGGCAAAGGAGAAGATTCTATCTTAAGCCATTATTTTTGAAAACCAAGAAAGTAATGAACATCTTAATTATCCCGGACTGTTTGTACGATTTATTTTTTGAGAATTGTTAATTTATTTGTTTATTTAATTTCTAGCTATATCAAAATTACGATTACAGTTTGTATGAATTATAAGAAAATAAAATGATTGCTACGTAGACCAGAGCAAATGAAATTTTAATCAATAGAACGAGCTGATGTTGAAGTTTCCATGACAACAAACCGTCATGTCAGACTGCCGTGGAACTCGAGAAGTCGAGTGGTGATCGTGCTGAAAAGAGAAAAGATGTACATACAATGAGTGCGTTAAAAACACCGATAGACTATAGAAACTTGGAAGAGGAGCTTCACGCGGCTCTCGCAGCCGATGAGTTATATAAATTACAAAATGACGCTAAAATTCGGGCGATTGAGCAAGCAGTGCCGACGTATGAGCATTTCAGACAGATGGTGATTGTAATCTTGATTAATTATCGTCTAATCAAGAAATCTTGACTATGTCGTGCGTAGCTTCGGCATTCAATTTTTAAAATTGTTAAAGAACCTTTATATATAATTAATTACGAAATAAAATAAGTAATAAAAGTAACAAATTATAATTTTAAAATGTACAAAATTCTCTAGTAAATTTCGAATTAATTAATTATAACGACAGGTGAATGGTGCTCACTTGAAATCCCTGAATCGCGAAGACATGAAACCTAAGATCGGCGTGCAATGGAATCCGCTGATTAATACCACTAAGCCCCGTGACGCAATGGTGTCGGCAGCCTCGAGAAAATCGACACGCGATAAAGGGGATAACGGAAGTACCACGAAAGGATCTCGGGAAATGTGCGAGGATTTTTTACGATCTTGGAGAACAATCGCGGACCCCTTTGAAAAGTTTACCTACGTATGGAGCCGAAGGTAAGAATCGTGGGTCACTTAAGAATAGCCATATATCAATATCATATTTTTTTATGGCAGGAACGATTTGCAGCATCATGTCTTTCGGGTGGAAATTCCGGCGTCTTTTCTCGGTGACTTTGCAAATGCGTGTCTGCAGCATTCGTTAAAAGTGGACGATATAACGACAGTTATAGAACTTCTCAGTATAATAAGCACGTGTAATCGGTTCGATCTGACAGTGTGCTTCATGACAAGAGATGAGAAAACTACGTGCGAGCGGCTCTTCCGACAATTACAATTCAAAGGAAGATTGTTAAATAAATCTTTGGAAAATACAATCAAATCGTTGGCTGTGAAATATGGGATTAAACTTGACTAAACAAAGCACAGTGTATTTATCTTCAAATAATATTACGAATAGTATAAATAAACGAGAGTAATGGAAGAAAATTAATGATTTAGGCTCACTGTTAGATTATTAGTCATTACAAATAATCCATCTGCAGTTATCTGAAAATTAGCCGAAGGGCGTACTTAAAGTAAAAAGCGGTTCGTCTTACAAATAATATCAGTCCAGACAAAAGAGAGAAATAAAGCAAAATAAACGATTAAAATTTGTTAAATAATCTATTTGAAATGAATTAAAGACCAGCTGAAGAACGTTGCTAAAATTAAGAACAGCGTATGAAATAAACATCCAGCATAATCGCGCGATTCGTTCGAATCAAGTGCGGGGAAGGGTCGAAGTCGATATGCGGTATAAGTCGATTCGGCGCGTCCACGTGACCAGCCGGGCGGGCAAGATGGCGGCGCGCGGCGCGGCGTGAAGGCCGAGCCGGCTGTAAATATGATAACGATAGCGCGCACCTAGGCCTAGTCTTATCGGTTACGTGCGCAGGTGCGTGTCGAACGTCCCGTCGAGCGCGGCTGGCGCGCCGCGAACTTGCGTTTCCGCGTTTCGTACGCGTTCTCGCGGGACCGCCATGATGCACACGCGACCCGGCCGCCGTGCGTGCGCGCGCGAGCGCGCGCGCGCGTGTGTGTACGTAAACAAGCGACTCGTCACGCCATCGTCGTCGTCGTCGTCGTCGTCGTCGTCGCCGCCGCTGCCGCTGCCGCCGCTGCGGACCGCTGCAGACCGCCGCCGCGGAGCCGTCGTCGCGTCAGCCCGGAACACTCAGACGGTGGACGACGCTCCCGAGGATCGCGATAAGATAATGCGCCGCGGACGTCGCGCGAGGCGACGGCGATCAGTCAACCGCGTCACGCCGCGTCTCTCGCCGTCGTCATCCCGGGGGTGAGAGCCGACGGACGGGGACCGGACGGTCCCCGCGCGAGCGACGTACGCTGGCCGAGGGTAGATAGAAAGAGCGAGAGAGAGAGAGAGAGATAGAGATAATAAGAAAAAAAAGAAAGTACAAAAACGGGGAACGAGAGAGCGCGCCGCCGCCTCGACGCCTCCGCCATGAGGCTGGAGGAGATGCCGTTGCGGCTGAGCTCCGACGAGCGGGACTTTGAAATGGACGACGACGAGACCGACTACCTGCTGCAGCCGTCCGAGGACAGCATCAGGCAGATGACGTCGAGGCGACGGCGCATCGCCGATTGCTCCAAGTACCTGAGGAGCTGCCTCTGCGGGTGAGTGCTACAGGCTGTTTCGAAACGGCGAGATCGCGATAGGTTTCCCATCCGTCTTTACCTTATCGCTTTTTTTCTTATCGCCTGAATTGCGAAAACGATCCTGAAAATTGCCTGTATACACTTCTAGCTTCCAACAGTTTTAGAATTTAAAGAAATTTGTTTTTACTCGCCCGAATATTTCATTAAGTATTGTTTAATCAATTTCTGCACTGTGTGTACATCGCGCAATCGTGCGTAGATATTTCTTATTTGTTCACGATTAAGTTTTTATATTATACAATTTTTTTTACAGTTTTTACATTATACAATTCATTTTATATTATAATGTATTTTGAAAATTCATATTTGTTTATCGGGATTTTTTAATTTATCTATAATAATTCTTGAAAATATGCGGAGTTTCTCGCACGTTAAGCTTTACGGATGTGAATGAGCCGTGAAATATTTACGTTTAATTCGGAATAAATTCTTCGTGTGCATATTAGCTTTTGACGTATTTTAAAATTCGGTATTTTGTTAATTAACGTAAAACATTCAGAAGAATTGTTATTGAAGAATATTCGCGAAATGTAGAACGAAATAAATTTTATTTCTTTATATTTAATTGGCTTTTAACATTTGAAATTGAATGATTTTGTTAGACAACGTAAAACGCGCAGAACGGACTAAATTTTCTTCTGTATGTATATTTAATTTGGTTTTAAAGCGTTAAAATTGAACATTTTATTAATTAATAAACGTGCAAAAGGACTGTCACTGAAATATATATTTGCGAAGTTTAGAACGCTCTGTACAGCCATATATAGAGCGGTGTTTACAACGAACTCAAGTTGTCCTATTATACTGTATTAGTGTGCGAACAGCGATCGTGTTGACTTGCCTAGCATTTAAAGGCTTCCAGTGAGAAATCAATCTAATCATCATCGAGCTACGATTCATAAATCAATTAACAATGTTATATTTTCCATGCGTTTTACGTTCAATCGTTGCGGTACGACGTTTAAAAGTTATTCGAACTTCGTAAAAGAAATATGTATTTCTCTGTTCGGTGCTATATTTGAGGAAAAGTCGCCGGGAATAATTGTCCTAACAAATTCTCGTAGATTATCGACAGTATGCTAAAATACGGGGCGTATAAATAACACGACGTACGGGTATATATAGTCATTTTGTACGAGAGTGTCTTGAGTCGGGAATCGATAGGAAGAAAACTTTTTTTTAACGCGATATGCGCAAAAGTCAAGTGTGCGACTGTAGACGGAGAAATCGAAAAGGCATACGAGATAATGATAACACAACGAACGAGGCATCGTGGTGTACCAAAATGATGCGAGAGCCATGCAAAAGGACCAGACGGTAATAATCATATTTCGAATAACAAATTAATTTATTTCGCAGGATGTTGCGGTAGAAATTTCTCGCAAATTGATCGATCAATTAATATTACTCAAGTTAAAAGGTACGTGGGCGCAGTTGAGTCTCTATTTTTGTCTCTTCGCGATAAATATATCTTCTCTCTCGTTACTCCCTTGAGTCCAAACTCACACACGTAGAACACGTGAGAAAATAAGACGCAAGGCGAAAGAAGAAACGCACGTTCAATGCGTGATAAATGACGTATGACGCGATATGTAAACCGGGCAAGCGGTGCGTTCTCTCAGGTATCCGTTTCTCTCATCGTTTATCGATTGCAGACCTCCGGATTTATTTCTGACATCTCCGACTGAGAAAAGAGAGAACGGGACGCGAACGGATTAAATGCCTTCGGCTGATTTGAGAATACAGCGATATACGTAGAAGTCTTTGTAAGACGATACGATAAGGTCTTCGTGGTGCTACTGTTTCATTGTAAATCGGCGGATCTCTCAATCTCGCGATGCCAATGCGGTCGATCGAAAGCCATGCGTTACGCGCGCCCGAAATAGCGTCCGACCCTATTCAAAGCCCTGTTTCACAGGGTGAGGCAAAAGCCACGAATGGGTTTTAAAAGTTTATAACTTTTTTGTTTTCATTCACTTTTTTCCTTTTCAAAATATAAAACATGGAATTTTTCTTGTTCAGAACGGAAAATAACATTTTTTTTCAAATGAACGTTGTTTTCGGCTTTACAATTTGGATTCCTTTCACAGCATTTTTCATCACTTTTTTAGAATATCTGCGGTTAACGGCCGAATTTCAATATTTACAAATATTTTTTTAGATCTATAATTATGCTGGATTTATTGACATTTTTTCTTTTAATTAATCCCAAAGAAAGTAATTTGAGATTCAAATCAGGCCATTTTTCGGAAGAATCACTGAATTTTTGGATATTTTCAAAATTAATATTAATAAAAATTCAATGGATTTTGGTACGTTACTCGATCGTATAACTTATAATTAAATCTCCCACACATTCTCTATAAGCTTTGCAAAAAATAAAATTAAAAAATTGATTTATGAATTTTGGAAACACCTTCGCAATTGAATCAAATTTAAAATTAATGTAACTAACTGGCCATAAAGCTTATTTAAAAACGTACAAACAGTTCACTTATTTTAACACAGCTTAGAAGTCACAACTTGATATGAAAGATATAAATATTTAAATAACATGTAATTAAACTTTAAAATATATAAAAAATATATGTAATAAATATAATAAACCAAATGTTTTGAATTGTTTCGATTGCATATAACGAGAGTAGCTTCAGGAAACTTTCGTACGACAGATTATTGGCTCGGCGCTGTTGTATCGGCTAGACACGGCCCAATCAGACGCCAGATTTTCGCGACGGGCGCATCTTGCGGGTATTGTGTGTTTCACGGTCGCGACGTGATGTCATAATACTGTAGATCCACTGATAGATTGATAATACGCTTTATCGGATAGTGTTTCCGTGATTCCGTGCAACGTGAGGAAAGGGCGGACGAGGTGTTCGCGCGAGTGAGGCAGCTTTTTTTTTTTTGAGCGATCGCCCATTTAACGCGGAAGGAAAAGCCCCGAAATGGAGACGCAGAGCAACGTTATACGAATGTCCAAGGAGGACATCCCGCTGATATCAAAACCGCGGAATGACAGCTCCTGGTCGAGGTGACGTATTCCTCATCGCGATCCCAATTCGAATCACGATCTCGAGATGCGAAAATCCAACCCTCTCCCCCAGCCCCCTGAGAATTCTCCCCTCGCGACAGCAAGGGGAGAATTCTCAGGGGGCTGGGGGAGAGG